>JAXBDA010001122.1:0-61323 GCA_036023075.1 Gaultheria prostrata | reverse complement strand
CGCTATCTCCCTCTTTGACCGGTTGCTGCTCCATTGACCGTTGACTTGTAACCCAGGGGTAGCGCTACACCTCTTTTGGTGTAGCGCTCCCCAACTCTTTGTTCGTTTTTGGTCCCCTTGTGTGCCAATTTCGAGCGCTCCAAAGAATTAAGGTAGCGCTCTCGATGGGTTACGAACTTTTTCACGCCAAATCAACTCCGACACTTAGTCTCTACAGCCTTTCTCCTCATCGGTCCTCGTGCATGGCCTTCCACAACTCTGATTAGCGCCAACATCCTCAAATTCCTGCAATTTAAGCACAAACACAAAACCCCACCATGTGCACGAATTAAATGGAAAATGAGGATTAACCCCACGTCTAACGTGCTCATTCTTCCCTACTTAGGCGCTTAAATTCATGAATTTCACGCGCCTATCAGTACTCTGTATCTAATAGGTTTATAGTGTTCTTAATTTGCACTTGTGTTTAACAAAGTTCCTAAATGATGCTTAGTGCAACTGTCACTGTCGCATGAGAGCAGTGTTCTAAAAGAAGGTCTGGAAGGCTGAGTATTTGCTGCCTTGATGCTAGAAGGCCCCTCGCCAACTAGCTCAACTAGTCGCCCGAGGCAACTAGGCGTCGAGTACTCGACCCTGGAAGCTAGAAGGTGCCTGACCGCCTTGGGAGCGCCTAGCGAATTTTAGAACCTTGAGAGAGAGAGAGAGAGAGAGAGAGAGTGTTATTTAAGTTAAAATAACAGGGAAGAAGATCAACAGTACGCTTTTTATATTAAGTTTATTGATGACATTATAATAACGAGGTCACTATAGTCGTCTCTCTCTTTTCTGGTTTCGACGGTCAGTCAGCTCATACGCATCTTGACTAATTTCTTTCGCAGTCTGGTCAAAATAGACTGTTCAGGCGGGACTAGAAAATTCTCAAGAAATTACTTTGTTGCGGTCTAACCATTAGAATCGAACCCTGATAAATTGTGTAAGGAGCAAACTCACCAACAAACTCGGACTAACCATTGGGTTACTATAGTCGTCTATAGGTTCTCCAATTAAGCTACAAGTCAGATGGAGAAATGATTGACAGTGTACTAAATTTATTCAAATCCAGGTTTGGTAGAATTTAACCCACAGTAGTTCATATGGAAAGGTTTCAACTTAATCACTGTTCTTGAATAGATGCTTCTTCTTCTTCTTCTTCTTTTCCTTAACCAGGTGCATCAAAGGCAAGTACTGTAATATTTTCTTTTTCACTTAAGAGCAATGAGGAATGCATTTGTAGACATGTATATTCCTTTTGATAATAGCCACAGTGATAAGCCTTTCATGTTAGTGGCATTAAATTTGAATATGAGACTTATCTTGTTCCAATTTATGCTAAAGTCAATTTTTAAGTCGATGTATTATGAGAAAGCACAATAAATCACTTTTGAGTTTAAGCCAGAAATGAGAACAATGCGGGCTGCCCCTCTATTATCACTTGAGCTAGAGAGACCTTGGTCTTGTACTCTAGTATCTGCATATTCTGTTTTTTGGTTTCTTTAACTTTTATAGATGCGGCCAGGGCCGGTCCTGAGATTTTCGGGGCCTAAGACGAACTTGTGAATCTGGGTCTCTTTAAAAAAATAAAAATAAAACTAACCTCAAAATGATAGTTACTTGGCGCTATATTTTTTTTTTTTTTTTCATGATTCGTTCCGTTGTTTCGAATAAAACTACTTTTTGGTCATCTTATTTTTTGCACCAATAAAAAAAATATCCCTTTGAAAGTGTTAGTTTGTGATAGGGGAAAAAATATTGGTATGAAGAAGGAAAAGAAAGACCCAAGAATTGAACCTGGTACCTATTGGATAGAGAAACTAAGCTTTTCCACTAGGCTAGCTAGTTCATTAGTTATATAAGTGATAAATTAAATATATATTCTCTACTTAAGTGTACCTATCCGGGACCCTAATTTTGGGCCAACATTCAGGGGCCTAAGTTAGCCGCCTTACACGGCTTAGCTCAGGACCGGCCCTGGATGCGGCGAGTACCCAAACACTGTGGGATTGATGCATTTGCCACTAGGCTACAAATCATGCATTAGATATATGTTATTCTCACGAGTGATTATTTATTGTCATGAGTACTGCCATGTGGTGCTTCAGGATTTTTTCTATCACAGATTTTTGTGGAAACCACGTACTTAGTGGTGCTGTCCACACAAATACATAGTAGAGAACATTCTTGGAGCACCGGGTCTGGCTGTGGTGCCCCAGTTTTTCTTACCACGAACACTTGATCTACTTTCTATGAACATATGTTTTACTTACGACAAACATATGCTTTACTTACCACAATTTATGGCATATACGTGTGGTAAGTGTAATATGTTTTTGTGGTAAGTAAAGCCTGTGTTTATAGTAAGTACAATTGCACTGGAAAAGAACAAAACCACTCTCTTTCTTGTTGTGGTTTTCATCTAACGGCTTAGATTCATCTATTTTTGATATAGTAACTCAGATTTAGTCGGGTACTGGTGCCCCAATATCACTTTGGGGCACCATAGAAAAGGACATTGCTCCAGGAGCATAGTACTAATTTTTCTATTCTAAGTGTACTCTTTTAGGGTACGTACGTTGATGGGCTTTGTGCATGGAAATCCATATTACAATACGGAGTGCTCTTTGTCCCAGTCATTTTTTGTCTCAGTCATTATATTACATTTTATCCCTCTCTCTCCCAACTCAATCCCTCTCTCTCTACTCTTTTCCTCCACCAATCCACCACATCCAAAATTTCAAATCACATTATCTCTCTCCCCTTTCTAAATCTCGCTCACTATGTCGATGGGCTTTGTGCATGCACTAGTTGAAACACAGAAAAAGACAAGTGCGTGGCAACTGGGAAATATCATATATTAAGGGGCGGGTATGGGTACCGGCACAGATGGTGCATATATCGGCATGTGAAGCCACTTCTAGATTCCACATAATTGATCTGCACTGTTCATTAAATTTAAAATGTTTTTTTGAGTGGCCCCATGAAAAATCAGTTCAATCATATAACTAGAATTGTTTGATCTTGGATGAATGAAATATAGGTACATTGGATCAAGCACTTCTAGTTATCTGATTGAGCTGATTTTTTACTTAATTACTCGAAAAAATATTTTAAAATTAATAAACGATTCGTATCATCAATTATGTAGCACCCGAAGTGAGCCCCGCTGGCCGATCTGTGCACCATCTGTCTTAGACCATCGGTACCCATAGACTTGTCGGCATGTAAAGTCCGGAGTATAGATTGAATTGGTTAGAAACCCAAAGGAGCAAGCAAATCAGTTGTTTAGCTGACACTAAAACAATCATTTTTTCTAATCATAAAAAATTATCAATGTGACATCACATAAATCTTTTTAAAACTAAACCCTCTCCTTTTCTCCTTTATTTTTGATGTGAGGAGGTGGTCCATCCGACAAGGAACCTTGGTTGAAGAAGCAATATCTCCCTGTCTTCCTCTTGCACCTTAAAAGTTAATCAGTGAACTCTCGCTGTCACGTGAGACCCAAACACTTGGTGGTATGTTTCTGTTAAATATGTGGCCGAAGAAATATGCTAAGATTGTAACTCTTCCGATATTGGAACCCCAAGAGGTAGGTTGAGTAGGGGCATGACAGGAAGAAAGAAGTTTGCTGTTCAAATTCGTAGGTTTGACTCCCATGGATAATGACCTGTTTGTTAATTTCAGGTCCCAAAATTGAGCGAGGTTTGCATATATTGACCTGAACACCATCGATTATCAACAAAATAAGAAAGTGAATGGATGCATACAATATACTATGTGTTTGTGGGACCTACTTTTAAGACATTATATCAATTTCCGTATCCGTAGCACTATTCACAATCACATGCTCAGGAGCACTGAATAATTTTCCCGTGCTGTCTTCTCTTTCACTACCTTTCGTGAACAAGGTAGTCGTATGGGTTTTTCTTGTACTTTTAACCTATAAGTGAGAAAAAAAAAAACTTGTACCGACAGAAATATGAGAGAGAGAGAGAGAGAGAGAGAGAGAGAGTGAGAGAGAGGGGACAAGTTTTCTCCCATATCCTGTTGTAAGTTTGAAATTAAGAGGGGCATCTAATAAAAAAAAGGGATACATTAGGTAAAATAATTGTGAGTTTTAAATAGTAAAATAATTCATTGTTCCTTTCCATGTGTATTTTGCTGAATATAAACATGTTCATATATAGGGGTTAGGTAATATATGTACTATCTTAATTCTTATGACAATGCCAATGTGAATTTCCTGCTGTATATATATATTTTTTTGGCTTAGCAAATTTCCTGCTAATACTCCCTTCGTTCCCTTTTAAATGTTCATTATAGGAATACATGCAATTTTAAACTTTTAAAAAGTACTATGTCTCTTTATACTTTTTAATTTGTTTTATACCAAATTAAAGTGTGGTGCCAAAAAGTTTTACTAAAATATTGTACAGAAGTATATTTTTTAACGTTCACAAAAATACACGTTTCCTAAACAACAGTTTAAAAGTAACCGAGGGAGTATTTAATCTAGAGAATGTGTTCAAAATTGATATTTGAAATAGAAGTCCTATTTAGAATTTTGTGGCAATGGTCCTAGTAGCACTCCCTAGAGAAACTTTTTTATATACCTCAAGTTAAAGTTATAATTATAAAGGTGTAGACATCCTAACATTATATTAATTGATTATCCATTTATATCCAATTAGAATATGGGATAGTCTCTTTTGATGTCTCGTTCACATGATGACGCATTTAAGGTCTGTCACTTGTAACATCATTTTTTAATCTATCATCATGCATGCGCTTTGTTCGGTCCGTCATTCATCAATGTAGATTGTTGTTATTCTTAGAATGCGAGATGGGATGAGCTCCGTTCTGATACTAAATAAAAACTTTACACCAATCTAAAAATTTTAGTCCATTTTTTGGGTTGGACCTAAAGTGTCTAAAAACATGAAAGCGAACTTTCCTACATATGGAAGTAAGCTTCAGTGATTTTTTGATCATAGTTTCACTGATTGCTTGGCTTCTAAGAATATGAAGATGACAGTTTTTTTTGTTGAACGGCATGAATATGACATTTTCTCAAGCAAATGATTGGAATATAGCTGCAAAATTTATAATGATTTATTTTTATCATGGTTGATTTCTATTATTCTTCCAAATAATTAAGTATATCCCCTCTCTCTCTAGATCTCTCTCTCTCTCTCTGGGACAAAGAGTAAGAGGACAAAAAGGCATAAATGCTTAAATTTCACACAAATATGTGGTCACTTTTGGCGTTTGAGATGCACCAGGAGCACAAAATAAATGTTTGAAGGGAAGGATGAATAATTCTAAGTTTTTGGTGCATAACCTAGCCTTCTAAAGTGGCTTTAAATACGTGAGCATCATTATTTATTTGAGTTTTTTTTGTCATTCGTCATTTCTAATCTATTACTCCCTCCGTCACTTTTTAAATGATCCGCTTGAGAAACGTGTATTTTTGTGGACGTTAAAAAAGGAACCTCCGTATAACATTTTTAATTTTTTTTGGCACCAAATTAAAGTACTCAATGAGCACTTTAATTTGATATAAAAAAATTATATGGAGAAATATGTTTTTTAGGGGTTTGAAATTGCACGTATTTCCGTATGGATCACTTAAAAAGGGACGGAGGGAGTACATGGGAGACTTAGGGATGACAATCTCGGCCGACCCGCCCCTCCCCGCACCATCCCCTCCCCGAATGGATAAGGACTTCGGGGATTTTTTCAGGGATCGGGTAGGGGATGAGAATTTTTTTAAATAAAATTTGGGGATTTGGTAGGGGATGGTATTGTCAGTCCCCTCCCCTCCCCTCCCCGATCCCCGCCCCTCCCCGCATCCCTATTCACACATATATAATATTTTATATATGTATATTATATTATAAGTTTATAATTATAAGTTTTTCTCTTTTTTTTTTTCGGAATAAGTTGTTAAAGTTAGGAGCTTAGCCACTTAGGGTTGTAATTAACTTGACTAGTGCTTAGTAAATGCTATTTAGTTTGGAAATATGATGGTATTAGTATAATTGTTGTTGAGTAGAAGACAACCGTCAACAACCAAATATAATTTTTGGATCCTCGAATTCCCGTGGGGATCCCGGTTCCCCGCAATCGGGGATGAGGTAAAAAAAAATCCCCGATGGAGATTGGGGAGGGGATGGGGATGGGGATTGGTATAGGGGTGGGGATCGGGGATGGAGGTACTGGTATCCACCCCCTACCCTCCCAATTGCCATCCTTGATGGGAGGAAGGGGGATATGAGACTCGATCCCGGGATGCAGTGTGAGACATCCAAAAACTCTACTACATGAGCTAGCCACCACTTGCTATTTATGTGAGGTTCATGCACTTACCTGATAGTAGTATCCGACACAGTGGTATGATCGCCGTAAAAGGCTAGTCATGCCTGGGAACAATTTAAGAGAATTGGACCTAACTTATTTACTATTTTGACTTATTTTTGTTATTTGTGAACCATTGTTACTTTTGTGTTAAACTTAAAAAAAGAAAAAGAAAAAGAAAAGGAAAGGCAAATATCTTAAAAATCTACTCCCTCCGTCCCTTTTATAGTGTGTACATTTCCATTTTGGGCTGCTCCTTAATAAGTATGTATTTTGAAAAATTAGTAGATACATTTTCTATTTCGCCTTTAAAAGTAGATTCCTTTTTAAAAAGTTAGTGGATATTATTATATTGATAAGTGTAAGTAATGGAAAGTAGATGTAAAAATTGTAAAAGTTGATGTGAGAGAAATAGTTGAAAATCCCATGTAACATATTTAAAAAAGGTCAAAGGGAGTATCTGTTTTGATCAACTATTTATGTCTTTAGTCAACTTTTTTAAGTTTTTGATCATGATTTTGTACTTTCTTTTTAAAATTTTCTCCCCAAGACAAAATAATTAAAAAAATAATGCGAAAATATTTGGGAATTAAAGAAATTAATATGATAAGTTAGGTCAATTTTAGCCTAAATAAATGTTGTTTGAAAGAAAGACAGGGTATGGAGTTTGAAAGGCGGTGGAAATGAAGGTGTGTTTGCTGCACCAACTTCTCCCCTAACAAGCTTCCTCCCTCAATGGTCAAATGAGGTCAACATCACATCCCAGATCATGACTTCGGGTCTCTGTCATAATATTAGCGTAAGTTCTCAATTCTCTGAAAATTATTATTGTACGAGCCTTTTATATATGCACTGCAGTTTTGACATTTACAAAAACAGTTTTGCTATAACGGTGTTAAATTTCTCCAATCTGGACGAATTTTTTCACTTGTCATCATCAGCAACCATCCCTTCATTGTGGTTCAAAACATGGTTTTAGAGAGAGAGAGAGAGAGAGAGAGTCATTTTTTTTTCATGCATGAACATATATCTTTTGCAGTGTAGTACGACGTGTAAGCTTCTGAGCGACCAAAATGTCTGGATGTAAAAATTGCAAACATAAAATGGAAAAGTATGAAATGGAAAAACATCTTCTCGTGTGATGATTCTTCACATGGGCCCTCATGTATAAAGTGGAAAAGTATGAATTTTTTTTTTATCAAAAACTAAAGGATAAATAGTTGAGGTCGTTACTAAAACTTTGAACGCAGAATTTGAGTTCCGGTTGGCAAAAAAATGCATAAGTATGAAAAAAATCATTAATTTGAAAATTAAAAGAGTTGATCATGCAGCTATTGAATTACATGTGTCTTAAAAAGAAATGATGGTTAGAGTTTGATCCTTTATTTTTCTTAAGACAAATTGTACGTAATTCATTCAATATACCGATATTCGTTCTACCTGATTTTTTCGCATGAAAAATTTAAATATCACCATGTCTCATAAAATGAACCATTTGAATGATTAAATAGATGGAGCCGTGGTGAGTCTTGTTAATTATCATCAGCATCATCGGTCAACAGAATTACTAATAAATTAATTTTTGCTGGTTAAAAAAAATCAAGGGCCAAAAATCAATCACGCATGTCAATTGGGTCTTTATAGTACAAGATTTTATTGAAATGTGATGAACTTAAAGGTAATTTCCGGTGCATAGCATACACACACAGATATGGGGTTGTGTATTGCTCGTCCCTGTCACGTGATCAGTAATCCACAAAGTTGATTGGGATTTCCGGATAACAATTATTATGATGGAATTTGTTGTACTTTCTGTAACTTAACTACTTCTTTTTGGATAATTCAGATTGTTCGGGCTAATTTATATATATGCGCATCGACGAAGGATCTAGGGACCCTATAGTGCATGGGTCTACACGATTGTAGTGCAGCATCTCAGCCGTCCAAAAGTGTTTTTTAATGTTAAAATTTTAGTTGTTGATTATTGGGCAGATGGTTGAGATGTTGCCCTACAACTCCGTTGTAGTGCACCTCTACACTGCAAGGTCCTCGAGTTCCACTGACCACTGTCTGGAGGACCAAGTACACCGTCCACCAATAGGAGAGGCCTAATCTGATCTTCACATAAGAAATGGCCCTGCAATAATTAATAGCACCTAGGAGTTTTTTGAACTTAAGTGCAGTGGCGGATGCAGAATTTTTTGAGTGGGGTCAAGAATCTATAAATGTTGTACATATTTCAGGGCAAGATCTAGTAAATCGAGTATAGGATACTGGGACAAAATTACCAAAATATCTAGAAATATATATACACGTTGGTAGGAAATTTTAATCCGGTAGGATCAATTGACCTCCTTGTCTCTCCTGGGGTCTGCCCCTGATAAGCACATCTCTAAATCCTAAACCTTGAACCCAAATCAAAGGAACTTAGGCCTGATTTGACTCAATGACTAAGCTGGATTCCTACCATAAATAGACGCAAAACTAAAAATTTGAGTTTCTTTTAATAATAAGGACAAGAAAAATAGTCCAAATAAATGAATTATTTAGGCCAAAACGGGCCTAAGTAAGAAATCTTTCAAGAGTCTTGTCTGATTTGATGGGGTGGCTGCGATGTATATAACCGCACCGGCAGTCATACACGCAAAGCAGGTAATATAATCATCATCATAATGTTGTTTTTAGTCATTGACTTATTGCTATATACCCATTTGAGAGACTTATGACAAAAGCACAAGGAAGGTGGTAGGGAAGCTGCTGCTGTGTCTCTAGTGTTATTGTTTAGGTCGATTGATTTTAACTTCGTGAATAAGTTAGGAATTGAACTTCGCAGAGGTAAAAATTAAAATCAGCGTCTAAAAGGAAAATTAGTTAATGTTTAAAAACTGATATATTTATTTGCTTAAACGAAATAATCAGGTAACATAAGAGCGGTTGGAATGATTTGCGATATGTTTGCCAAATTTATACTATGTGATGTTTATAAAATTTCTAGCAATAGCTTTCGGATTTACAACTTTTGGATAGTAAGGGGTTGTTGCACACCGACTAGTATTTCAATTTTTTAGTCTCATTTTATTTAAGTTTTTTTGCATTTGGAAATATCCCATCAAAAGCCATCTTAAGTCAAACTAACAAATGGAATTTTTTAAATAAAGACAAACCAAGAAAAATACTTAAGTCAGTTGGTATTTTGTTTGAATGGTACAGTATAAATTTTTAAAAGAATATGTCGCATTTCTATTTAAATGGTATGAATCTGTACACAAATGCTATAAATTTTGTAGAAAAAGTGTGGTTTTAATACAAATGTGATGAATTCAAAGTGACTCAAAAAGTGCATATATACCCTAGATATCCAAATAAAATTTTGTATTGTTCCACCCGTTTCAAAATAAGTGTCCCTTTTAGGATTGCATGTCATTTTCAACGGCTTAAATATTTCAATGTGAACTTAAAAAAATATGCATTATGGATCTTGTTTGATAGATCTTAATTAATTATGGATCTTGTTTAATATATCTTAATTAATTCTATTATACAAATTTTTCAAAATCATAAAAACTATTATAAATTAAAAGATATAAGCCGTTGAAAATGGTACACAAACCCAAAACAAAAACTTATTTTGGAACAGAGGGAGTAATTGATATATGATTAAATCCCATGCAAATTCCAATCAAATGACATAAGAATATATAGCTGCAATCTTGCGTGCATGGAATGCGTTCCTGTTGACCACTAGGGTATTGCCATCTGTTACCTGATAACGACATCTTCTTTGGGCTTTGATTATATACCATTTGTTTGCTTTGAATGTGGATTAATTAATATCTGGTTTGCTTAGAGTTGTGATGGTAATATTAGTAATCAATATTACCCTTGTGTTGTACTCGCATTATAATTTTTAGTAAGTATGTATACACCAATGATCTAACGAGCGATCCCTCATTTTGTTAAAATACGAATCTCATAGTTCCCGGCCATATTTTGATAATACACATTTATAAAAAAACTGCTCGGATCTAGCCATTCCCGGTCATTTTATAAAAAACACGTTTTAAACACATTGAAAGGTTTCGGATCATCAAAATTCAATCGGAAAATGGTAGGTCTGCGTTTTAACAAAATAAGGGATATGCCGTGATTACACATGAGTGCAAATATTTCATGCACTTGAGTTTTGACATTATAGCTACCCTTTCCCGAAGGACGCCTTATTTAATTATTGCCAGAGCCACGCACTTTTGCAGACTCAGAGCTCTATTTAGGCACGAACCCTAAATGATCATATGGAGTTGTTAGAGATATATCGTTCCATGAACATTAAATAACTTCGATCTTAATTTGTTCAAATATCTCGATCTCTCAGGGTCGTAAAATATAACCTTAGGTCGGGAAGGTGCTGATTCCAGCTACACCAATGATGTAAAGAATGACAAATTATATGGATCGAACTTTTTAATTGAAGATAAAATATTGCTATTCTTGTTTTGTGATTGTAATCTAAAATAGTAACACATTATCATAATGATATCGCGATTTTAGAAAATGTAAATTGTGTGCAGAGTTCGGAAAGAAGTATAAAAAACAATGGGACATTGACATTTAATATGGAATCAGAGCAGACAATAGACTAATTCTAGGTTCGAATCTCACTGCTTGATATATCTGCATGACTTTAGTTCGTGTATGAAGGAGATCGAGTTTGGCTGCACATGAGGAGACATCTTGAGAATACAAATAATTAAATTACCCGTATCATTAATAGTTTAAGCTTTTAGCCAATCACAAAAATAATTAATCAATTTCAGCATTTAAATGAGTTGGTTTATAATGATTGAGTACAAAATAAACTTTGAGTGTATATCTACATATTTAGTGGTATAGAGCAAGGTTTTAAATACTGGTTTCGTGATCCGTAACGGTAACGGTTTGACTGTAATGGTTTCGGTAGTATCGAACTTTATGTAACGGGAATCGCGTGGAACGGTTGTGAATTAAAAAAAATGATTTTCCGATAAAAAATAATTTTAAAATTGCTTATATAACCCGTAACGGTCGAGTATCAGCCGTAATGGTCTTGAACCGGTCTATGAATCGGATACAGACTGATAAGTAACGGGAACCGGCCTGCCCATACACCTGCGATTTTTTCCTCTTATCGGTATACCGGAGTGTAATGGTATCAGAGGCCTGTATTTAAAATCATGGTATAGAGGGATGTATGCGTCACTTCAATAGGGAAAAAAGGGGTATTTGTTGGTCTACAAAGAAATGGGAGCCACCCTACGTCAGCAAACCAAGTATTTGTATGTTTATAATAAGAGGACGAGTAGCTAGGAAAGTGTGTGTATATATATATATAGTAAAGCCTAGAGATTTTGGTAGTGCTGGTGGAGGCCTGCAGCCAACCCATTTGGAAACATTAGCAGAGAGAGAGAAAACATAAGGAGAGGAAAATGGGAAGGTCTCCTTGTTGTGATGAGAGTGGACTCAAGAAAGGCCCCTGGACTCCTGAAGAAGATCAGAAACTTGTCAAATACATCCAGAAAAATGGCCATGGCAGCTGGAGAGCCCTCCCTAAACTTTCAGGTCTCTCTCTCTCATATTGATTGATGCATTGTAGAGCATGGTTTTAATCGCGGTATTAGGAGACATAACGGTATCAGTGATACAACCATATATTGACCAATATTGAACTGTATCGACGGATACGCAAGTAAATAACGGTAGTAGAGGTCTGAAAAGTCTCTATCTGTCTCTGTAAGCTTATCATTGTTTTCTTGTTTCTGCAGGTCTTAATAGATGCGGAAAGAGTTGCAGATTGAGGTGGACAAATTACTTAAGGCCTGATATTAAAAGAGGGAAGTTTTCACAAGAAGAAGAGCAGACAATTCTCAATCTCCATTCCATCCTTGGCAACAAGTAATAATCTTGATTTTCTTCTTCTCCTCCTTCTAAAAATTCCAAAACAAAAAATAAAAATAAAAAGTGCATGGGTTGAGTTTTTTTTCTTTAAAGTCGTTATCACTTTTAGAATTTTGGTCCATTCATGCACTTTTTGTGGCCCGTACTTTTATTTTGATGTGAAAAAATCCAGACTTACCACAAATTATATATTATTTTGTTTTGTAGAATTTCAATAATTTCACTGGTGAACATCATTTTCCACCTTGAATAACTGCTCACTTTTTTTTTTGGTCTTCTTTTATTTTTGTTAAAACTAAAAGGTGGTCTGCAATTGCCACCCACCTTCCGGGAAGAACAGACAATGAAATCAAGAACTTCTGGAACACCCACCTGAAGAAGAAGCTGATTCAGATGGGTTTCGACCCGATGACTCACCGCCCGAGAACCGACATCTTCTCAAGCCTCCCTCACCTCATAGCTCTAGCAAATCTCAAAGAGCTAATTGAAAACCACACATGGGAAGAACAAGCAATGAGATTGCAAACAGAAGCTGCTCAAATGGCTAAGCTTCAATACCTCCAACAACTCCTTCAACCTCAACCACCTAATTCCATAGCACCAAACAATTTCACAAACAACAACAACAACATGGATCAAATTACCTATGAAAATCTCTTGAATTCTCTCTCTTCAATGAAAGATGGCCAAGGAATGATGATGAGCAACAACCAATTTGGAAATATTGATCTTGAATCCATCCCTTTTGCCAATATGCCTGATTTACAAGTTCCTTGCCAATACCAAACACCTATGATGAACAAGGACATGTTTGGTGAGAATTCTTCACCTACTTCCATATGGAATATTCCTTCAACTTCTTCACCATCTCCTCCTCCTCCTCCCCAACTGGCGGCGACCGCTCTCCCGTTTACCGAGACTTCCATCAACAATAATATGGGGGATGCTTGTAGTACTTCAAGCTATGAAGGTGGACCCTCCTCATTTTGGCCTGAAGTTCTTCTTGAAGATCACCCTTTGTTTCATGAGATTGCTTAGTATTTTAGATATTGTGTATGTGTGAAAGGTTTGGATTTGCTCTCTCTCTCTCTCTCTCTCTCTCTCACTCTTTGTGTTTTTATTTGTATACATACTGTTATGACCATAGCATAATCCATCTACAAACCCATATATAATCAATGCTTCTGATCTGTTTTTCATCTCTCTCTCTCAAAATTTTCCTTCTTATTATGTCATTTTTTGATTGAGGTGATTTCTATTTTTATGAGTTTTTATTTTTTTCTTTCTAAAAGTTGTTCTTTTTTTTTTATCTACGGAGGAAAATAATATTATTTAAACTAGACAAGGATATATCGAGGAAAAATGAAAAGGTAAAATATTTTGTCCATCGAAGAAGTACTATAAAAGCTACGAAGTGGAACTATCATGGCAATTACTAAAGTTATAAGGAAAGTACCCAAAGGCAAATCCATCGCGTGCAACTATTTAACAAGATCACATATATAATCTATTGCATAAAGTACAAAATTAAATAGGAATTATCCAACAATCGTCACTAACATCCGCGGTGAGAAATAAGAAAGGTGCATTACGCGAGTTTGGCGATCAGTCATCTCTGTCCGAGAAGCGCATGCTATATGAGGATAATATGATTAATGTAGGCAAGTCCGATCGATACACACTCGCAGAAAAACAAAAGGAAGAAAAATTGCCTGCACATAATTTCTTTTTCTTTTCTTTTTTTCTGTTTCGCGACCTTAAGTTAGTTCTTTTGTAAACTATTCAAGTTGAGAGGAAGGCTCATATAATGTTAATCATTCCAATTTTGATGTGCCATTTGATTGCCTGGATTTAAACATAACGAAAGACCAACAACATCAAAACAAGAACATTTTGATCTCGATCGTCAGCAAACACAGTGAAATTTAAAGGGATAAAATTTCGGGTGCTGAAAACGTTCATTTTGTTCTCATGGGTTTCTTAATTTCTTCTCTCAACCTTTATCCATTTATGCTTCATCTTCATTTTTCAAATATTTGTTGAATGTCATTCAAAAAATTTCTACTATTTATTTCTTAATCATTTGTTCACTATCGTTTCATCACCTTCATCACAATGGAAAAAAAAAGAAGGGTTAAGCCCAATGGATTTGGCCAAGTGGGTAAGAGAAATCAACAGGTACTCGTACTTCATAAAGTCGCATGTTCGAATTCAAGGAGGCCAATCGTTTCAAACCTTGGGACAACCCGAAGATTTGTCCAATCGTTAACTTGAGAGTTCCAAAATCAATCGAAGTGTGTATAAACTGGGTCGGATATCCAGTTATTAAAAAAATATATATGTAGGGTTACCGCTATCAAGTTTTTCATATGAGAGAGAGAGAGAGTTGACTAGAGCGAAAAGTGACGTGAAAGGATTCGCAATGATAAGGGGGACCCAAGTAGTTAGGAAATTCTAATAACTGGCAAAGACAACATGTATATTATATGTACTTAGAAAAAAAAACATGAATATTATATAGATATGCCACTTCCATTGTCCTACTAACCCAAGAATTTATCCATTGATATTCATGCATCCAGTCCTGAGTGAAAGCATGTTTTTTTAATCAGTCCCAAGAATTTACTTGTCTAAAAGAGATCAAGTCCAAGTGAAAGTTTTTGATACAAGTGAGAAATTATCTTGAAAAATAAAACTTATTTACCCAAAGAAAATAATTCAAGGCTTATTCCATTCAGTCCTTTGTGATGTAGGACTTGGTGAGAGAAAGGATATAAAAAGAAAAAGAAAATGAAACTTTGTGTAAATATATTAGTATTATTTTTCTAAGGTAAGCCCATTTATTTTTATGTTTTCGTAATCTTTGATTCTCAATCAAGCGATTTATTATATTTTCGCAATATTTCTTTTTCGTTTCTTTTGCATAATCTTATTTTTCTTGACTAATCCAAGTTCCAAACATATATTAAGGCGAATTAGAGACAGAGTTACGTTAGGCCTTCCACTCAATGATTTAGAGTGCGGGTTGGAGATGCCCTTAGATACAGGTAACAAACAAGTATAAGACCAAAACAGCTGCTGGAAATGCAGCCGCTGGAATCCCAGTAGTGTAGCCTAAAAGATCACATCCTCGACTGTGTAATAAGTCTCTTATATACCAAGCCATTGATTCCACATTTTGGCGCACAAGTTTTTCTCTTTATGGAAATTTTGATGCATAATTTGACATAAAGATATAATGTCCAATGAGTGGGGTACATTGATGTTGAATCAGCCAAGTTATGTCCACAACTTATAAAACCCTTTGGTCATTGTTGGTTTTAGGGAGTTTTTCCCTTTCCTTTGGTCATTGTTGCTTTGGTTGGCGTCTTGCCTTCATAGTTTTTTCGTATTTTGGGTGGCGTTTGCCTTTTTGCTCTTGGTATATTTAAATTGTTGTGTATCCTTTCCAAAGATTAAATGAATTTATTTTCCTGAGAAGAAAGCCGTGTGAAACCCTAAACAATTCCCACTCCATGGAAAGGAAAAGAAGAGAAGTTCTATTACCACAAAATCAAGTAACAAATGATATTTTGAGAAATAGGGTAGTTTGGTCAAAGTAAAAACTCTGGCATTTAAAATAATATGTAATAATTAATAATAAGAATAGTGAACAGAAAGTTTAAATAATCTATAATCTTTAGCCCTAGCCTAATTGAGAAGGGTTGAAAAATTGGAGACCCATAGAATTAAGTACCCTTGGATAAAATAAAGGATGAAGAAAAGAACAAGGGTATACTATATTTTCCTCAGTGAGTAGGTGGACTTCTGTTCCTTTTCCAACAAGATATTGACTATCAACAAAACAAAAATCTAATTAACAACCGCAATGGATTCGGGTCGAGAGTTATGGATTTGCTCCCTCTTAAGATTCTATATTCGATTCTTTTTATCATTAATTCTTGGGATCATCTCATCCCACACGTGAACATGTAAAAGGGTTGTGGACGAGATTGTAGAAATTAGTCCGATGTCCAAACAAGTTGGCCCGAGACATCCTGTACTATCAGAACAAAAATCCAGTTAACAAATAAATTCATTTAACATCAGTAATTAAATAGTTCTAGAAGTGGAAGGTTTGATTCCGTGTGTGAGAGATGAAAATGAGGCCGGTGCCAAATGGTTGAGTTAGTCCATTTTAAGTAAGCGATGGCTTCCGAGCTGTTGTGGAAAAACATTACACTTTGGGTTAAAGTCAAGTTTTTCTTGCTTGTCAATGCAACTTGATATATAGTAGTAATTTAACTTCTCTACATACAAATGACTTCCCATAGGATTCAATTTCTCTCCCGATGCCATGTAAAAACTTTATATTTAACAAACGTAAAGTTATTACGAGGTCTAAAAAATAATAATATATTAAGTGATTACTCATTTCAGACACCTTACCCATGTAAGTTTATTGTACATAATTTTTTCATCAACGTGAACCAATTTTGAGGTCTGCCAGTGTAGCTTTGGTTTGGGTTTATCATAGTGCAGAGTTTTTTTTCCTTTTTTTCAAGGCTTGATTATATCATGGGTTGTGAATGATTTCAGTATTGTTATTATTATTTTGTATTTTCAAAATCTAGAGTGGAATGAGCTCCGTCCCTTACGTTTTATGCGAATTTTGTCCAATCGAAAAGTGTACTATTAGGTGGAGAGATTCCAACATTATACAACTATATAAGTTATTCCGTATCTAACCATGCCAAACTAACTATGTTATCTAACAGGTAGAGACGGGGATTGAGAATTCTTCTATGCGTCTTTTTGATGATTCGGGTGCTTATTTTGTAGCCTCCGATTTTTATTTTTTTTTTATCATCAAAAGAAGAACTATATAAATATAGGGAAAAGTACAAAGAGGGGAACTGAATGATAAGTCATCAACCACACGCAAAATAAACACAAGAGCAGGGGCCAACATGGCCAAAGAAACGAAACCAAAATTTGAGCAGAAAACTTGCTAACATAGTAGCAGTTACTATCTTGAACTCATGGCTAATATCTGATTGCTTTATGGACTTTCAGTTTTCTAATGCCCTGGAGACTTCTTTTGATATCCTCCACCGAATAGATACGAAGGTCAAAGCATACCTTGGTCCATTTTGTAGCCTCCGAGTGAAGAAATATTCATTAAAAACCAGCTGATTTGGTAATCTTAGTCTTATGAACTAACCCCGATTGTCGGAGAAAATGGATGGTCTGTTTTTTTTAGAGTCACATTAGCTGTCTGTTTTTTCAAAATAAACGTGATGAATTTGTGTTAAGTACAACGAGAGTTACAAACCGAAGCAGGGCGGAGCTAAATTGAGGGGCAGTGGTATGGGCAGAGTCGGCTTTAAGGTTTCAGAGACCGAAAATAAAGTTATAAAATGGACCTCTATATAGTTTAACAATTCATCATAAATAATCATTACAAAAAGTTCACCGGTGCAAAAATTATAACATAGCGTAGCACAAACAAAAAAAGCAAATACATCGAACACTTCAAAATCTAACATTTGAAGATCGATCTGTTCGTATTTTTTGCTGCAAAGGTAGTAATTAAGTCTTGATAGTCAAACATTTTCACCAAATCTTTATCAATGGATAACATAACCAATCCATTTAATCTTTCTTAACTTATTTATTCATTTTTTTACGAAAAAATATTAGAACAATACAAGTGGATTTCTATTAAACAACGCTAATCTCGAATCTAAATCATGGTTTCGCCACTAAACCGAATGACATATTATCAAAATGATCCTATGGTGGAATCCATAGACTCTGACTGCGTGGACCCGAGAAAAGATATCCTTTTCCAAAACATGTACGTAATGAAAGGTGAGAAAAATGTTTACCACCTAATCCACCCTTTTCTTTGATTCAAATCAACTGGCTGCACATTGGTATGACAGTTCCGTTAATACTCTCTTGTCCCATTTTAAGTGGCCACTAGGAGATTACGTGTAATTTTATAAAATACATTTCTCTATATAATTTTTTAATATATTTTATACTAAATTAAAGTGCTCATCGAGAACTTTAATTTGGTACAAAAAAATAATTTAAAAACATTCTACAAAAGTACATTTTTTAACTTCCAAAAAAATACACGTTTCCCAAAGGAATCACTTAGAATGGGACAGAGGGAGTATTAAACCAAAGGCTATTAGATGTTTCAGAAATAGGATGATTTTCCTTTTTTTATACTCCGTAATTAGCTTAATGCAGTGATGGAGAAGAATAATCTCACCGCTCATTATCCAGAGCTCAGTTAAAGTCAGGATAAAACCGCATATGAAATGACCCATCAAAGAAATTGATAACACTAGGGTGAAAGTCATACCTTAGACCGAAGATTTTGGAAGAATTTTAATTGTCAGATGATTACCATTGCGCTAACCTAGGTGTTTGATTGGATAAATTTTCTTGAGAGTATTTGAGTAATTTTCCTAATTAACTAGGAATCTGTTACTACCTTACCGTTAGATTGTCAACTCAATTGACAAGAGAAGCAAATTTTCTGCCGTTCAAAAAAAAAAAAACAAAAAATTGACTAGAGAAGCAACTCTTTATGTGTTGACGGGGCACAATGTGATCCAGGCTTTTATATATTGGGTGTCTTCATTGAAAAAGGGCTTGTTCGTTTGAGTTTTCGGAACCGGGTTTTGAAAATCCGGTCTTGTTCGGTTTTCAACAAGGGTTTTCAAAGATTTTGAAAACCGGGTGGGTTTTTAAAGGTTTTGAGAACCACCACCAGGTTGAGTTTTCAACGAGGGTTTTCAAAAGTTTTAAGAATCGGTTCTTAAAAACCCTTCCAAACAAGGTGTAAGTCTCTTTCGTCAACCACAAATTAACTGGAGATCAAATTTTTTCTAAAAATAAATCAGATGCAAATATCATTTATTAATAAATGTACGTCTTAGTGTTATTGTGCATTAATTATACAGTAATTTATTTTCATATGCTAAATAAAGTCTATTCATTTAGTTTAACAAACTTAGTTTGATATTCTGTAGTCATGTACACTAAAAGTAGGGTTAATAAACAAACCAATCAATTCGAGGTTGAGTTTGTTTTGCTCATTCAAGATAGATTTGTAACATAATCAAAACAATGTTTGAACTCTAGATTTGTAACATAATCAAAACAATGTAACATAATCATCTCATTCGGTTTATGATGTATGAAAAAATCAAACTACTCGAGATCGTCTCGATCAAAGCTCGTTTGAGATCATCGTGCGCGGCTCGCCTCATTTTTAGGTTTTTGTTAGTAGTTTGCATAAATAAGTAATATAGAACCATGCAAACAAATCATAGCGACATCAATCATTGAAGGATGTCGTTTTAGGGGCAAGTCAAGGATTAGGCATCGTCGTGTGGGGTCCATTTCGAGGTTCTACACAAATGAACCCAATCGTTCAATGATTTTGAAATAATTCTTGAATAGTTTTGAAAAAAATCAGCCCACTCGATCATTTGTATGTAATTTATCAAATTCGTTCAATTTTTTATTCAGAATTAAGGCCCTAAAATTTGAAAGAATCTTGAAGAAAAATTAGAGAATTGTGTCCTCGGTATTCCTTTGATCTGAACCTCAGATATCGTAAGCTTGTTGAAAAGAGTATTTACTAAAATAATTATTTTGATCGGAGATCGATAGAAGTCAAAATGCAAAGATTATTCTAAAATAGAACATATTTATATAAAATCATTGCCAGTGTCGTAAACTGATGTGGACTTGAGAGGGCCACCAGATGATCTTAAAATGTAGTTGTTGGTGTTGCACCTTTTGGAAATAAAGGCTGCGAAATATATAGTTTTATAGTCGACTAAAACGAGTTTGTTTATTTAATTTATAAACTGTTCAAATGTCAACTGATTAATCAATGCCTGGGAGCCTGTGCACCAATATTTCATGCTGAAAATGTAGGCAAGTAATTATTCGGTGGTCTTCGGACACCGTGACGTGATCTTCGAAACTCTCCACCACCACATAAGTTGCCACATATTTTGTAAAGGGTGGGGCTATTTGCATCCTAGTTCCGACTACATACAACCCGATTGCTACATACCTCCCGGGGTGACGTGACAAATTTGTATTTTTGCTACACGTATCCTAGTAAATTTTCCAAATTGCCCTTTTCTAATTTTTTCCCCAAATTTGAAACAAAAACTCTCCCTCTTCGCCTCCAACTTACACAGTCTCCCTCTTCCCTAAATCCATCACCACCACCGATGCTCCACATCCATCGGCGAGCACTTTTCGGATATTAACTGTCGACAATTGTACCACATTTCGGATACAAACTACCGAATTCAGATCATCATTTCGGATATTAACTGCCGTTACTACTGTATGGTCTCTGGATAGACAAAGTTCGGATATTAACTGACGAAAATTGTACCCAATTTCGGATATTAACTACTGTTACAACTGTATGGTCTCTGGATAGACAAAGTTCGGATATTAACTGTCGAAAATTGTATCCAATTTCGAATATTAACTACCGAAATTTGTTACGATTTTCGGGACTGTGTAACCGTTTCAAACGATCAATGGCAGACAAATCGGAAAAGCAATGGGTTACGTCTTGGGTCGTTTTTGGGTCAAAAATCTTCATGTCCGGGATGCCAACCTCGCTCTCCACTTCCATGCTTTCCTCTAACACCTAGGTGTTCTCTATTTCTATCTCCATTGGTGGAGTTGGAGTTTTAAGTTCCTCCATTACTCTCCGGAGCTCTTCTTCCATGTCTAGTGAGGGAGAAGATCCTTCCATTGATTGAACAAGGTTTTCCATTGAGAGAGATGAGAGATGAGGGGCAGAGGAGGAGAATGGGAGGAATGTATGAGTTTCTTTGGAAGACTGACCTAAGAGGGAATAGGAAGGAGGAGGAAGAAGGAGGGAAGGTTGGGAAAGAAATGGAGTGGGATGGTATGTAGTAAAAATAGAAAAAAGTTTTGAGGGATGGGTTGGTATGAAGTAATTGGAGGGGATAAATTGTCTTTTTGTGAGGAACATTTTGGTATTTAATTTGCCCGGGCTGTATGTAGTCGAAAATGGGATGCAAATAGACCCACCCTTTTGTAAAACTCATACAGTTAGTTTTGAATCTTAGGAGCAGCTGATTCCACTGAACATTTGGCTTTTGGATTGATGTATGTGAGGAGATTGGCTTGTCTCATAAAGTGTGAAAAACCGTGAAGATGATTCACTAGTGAAACAAGCTTTGCATAAATGCGTGGTGGTGGAGCAGGTAGAGATGCCAAATAGCAAGGACTAATACACAAACCAAGGTACTAGAGTTTGAGCTTATATTCTTTTGTTCAAAACTCGTTTAAGATCGGGTTGCTTGCATAAACTATAACAAACTAAGTTTGAACATTTTCCGGAGGTCAATAAGCATTCAAACTAAGTTCGAATAAGCTAGCTACTACCTGTCTTGTTTGACTCATGATTTATAAAAAAATTCAAGCTATTCGATATCGGCTCGTCTCATAATTAAACAAGCTAATTTTGATCATATTTTGAAGCTCATTAAATTTTCAAACCGAGCTTGAACAACTGCCTGTGAGCAGCATTCTGATAGCACCCAATAAGTTTTCCTCTGATGGAGCATCTAATCTTGTTTTTGGTGTGATTATGAAGTTTTTTAATAATGGATTTGGTGGTGTGTTGATTGTTTGTTTGGATGTTAAATTATTTTTCATGACAGTAGGAAGGCATATGTCGTGATCTTAGCCTATAGGCTCCATGGATGTTTTTTTTTTTTGAACCGAGAAACGGTGGGAAGCGGCAACCAGCATAGCAACCCCTAGGGACGTGACCATTAGGATTCTCGACCCACTGTGGATTGTCCGGTTAAGGCTCCATGAATGATTGGCCCACCTCCTTTTTATCCACGTTGACAAGCCAAATGGGTCCAAATCATGGGGTATTAATCCAGCGGAGTTTGGTTAATTTGGATTGGGCTTGAAGAACCAGGCTTTAAATATTCAACCCAAATTACATCAAGGCCTAATTTGGTAGCCTAAGACTCAAAAAAGAAATAATGAGGCACCGCTGCGTGGTGACTCTACATGAATGTATTGTGAAAAATGCATGCGTTAATGCATCGAGAAGGGAAAAGTTTAGCATCACGTGGTTATGTTAATTTATCATTTTTTGGTGAATTTTTCCTTTTACGAATTTGTCATTTCAAACAAATTAAATTATATTTTTGACAAAAGAAGTTATGATCGATTTATCATTAGTCATTTTCGCACATATATCAGAATGATAAGTTAAGACAGTTCGACCAATTTACAAAAATGTGATAAATTTTCATTCTCCTTTTTTTTGTTCGTTATTAAAGTTTTCCGTCGATCCCCAAATTAAGTTTGACTAGGAAAAATATGAGGAGCTACCTTTTTTTGTAGTGATTTTACATAGAGATGAAGTTTCTATGATCGAAATTCTTATTTGCATTATTAGGTTTCAAAAAGTTAGATGTTTATTTAGGGAAGTTTTTTTAATATAAATTAATTTTTAATTGGGAAATGATTTCCACACCCCCCTATTATCCCCACACACTCCCTTTTTGTCTTTATTCAACCTGAAATTACCAAATTACCCTTACTTCAAGAGTCACCTTTTTCATATGAAGGGCAATTTGGTAATTTCAGATTGAATAAAGACAAAAAGGGAGTGTGTGGGGGATAAAAGGGGGGTGTGGAAATCATTTCCCTTTTTAATTGTGTCTGGTATGATTAATATATGCAATACCATTACTTTGGGTAGTTTGGGAATATCCTCTATTCTGGAGTTCCTTGGATAGTAAAAAATTTGGTAGGATTGATTGGTAAAGTTTTCATTAAAGTAGGAGTTAGATAACTCTGCAGGTAGGCTACATCTTGTTTTGAGTCATCTTCTACGTAGTCGTCTTGAAAACCGGAAAAATGACGAGAATTTTGTATATTAAATACCAGCAAGTAAGGATTCCATTATCTTCTTATGGCATGAATTCAATTAGGAAGACGCCCCCTACAAAACTCGATTGAGAAAACAAAAACGATGTACCCAACTCCAATTAGATGGAGCTTAAGGCTCAATTCGATTTGTTTGATTTACTTTACTATCAAATGTAGTTTCTCTACAACTCGCGGAAGATCTTATAGATTATTTCGTAGACTCCTAAAAATCAAATTAATCAAAGATGCAAAATCAAATTAACTTAATAACTATCCAAGATGATTTCGTTACATTTTTCTTTAATGAAATGGGCAAAAAATAATCTAGACAGATACATACAGTACACTCATCAAGTGAGCTGAAAAAACACACAAGTGAGGCTGATTGTGACCCCATGGGACCGGTTTGTGGTTGGGCCTGGGCCTTTATTCTTGATAAATTGGCCAGTGCAGTCGTGGGCTTGAATTAGGTGGGACTCTGATGGGACTTTCCGGGCTAGTTCGATCCCAGCGGGAAACAAAGGCTCATTAACCGTTTAGGTTTTTTTTGTTATTTAAAAAATTAATTAGTTTATTGAATAAAACACATCATTTCCAAACCACGCTTTTGAATTTGTGCCTGGCTAAGCCTTAACCCAAAAAATTTAGTTCACTCTTAAAGGGTTATTAGAAATCATGCTTTTAATATGCGGATTAAAAGCGTTATTTCCAAACACGCTTTTTTTAAGAAGCCTGAAAATTAAAACGCTTTTTTTCTACCACCTCCCTCTTCCTCTCATAAGATACCATAGCTCGTTTTCTTCCACGCCTGAATTTCCGCTCTCTCCTTCTATCCTCTACTCTCACCTCCCATGGATGAGAAACACTCTCCCTATCTCTGTTCTGAAGGTACGTCTCTCAAATTACTTCAATTTTGTTATTTTCTGGATTAGTAGCTTTGAATTTTGTGGTTAATTGGGAACCCAATTTTTTCCCTCATTGAATTTGTTCATTTTCTCAAAGTTTCTATAGATTTGCGATGTGATCTTTCCTCTTCCAACGGCTAAGGGATGGGTAATATTTTTCAGAGTGTTTTAATTTTGTAACTTTCTATTTTGAAAATGTAGGTGTTGCAGATTGGTCTCTAACTGTCTGTTTAATGATTTGCGCAGGCTTAGCAAAAAGAAAAAAAAAATGATTTGCGCAGCAAATTTGTTGCTGATGATGGTGTCAGTGGCGACTCCAGAAATATTAATGAGTGGTGTCATTTTTCTTTACCTCTAGATGTGTGGACCATTTGTGCCAGTTTATTTTTTATTGTATATTTAACTTTTACTCTGCATAGGTTAAAAAATATTTCTATACTCGCCAAATACGAGTAGTGGTTTGTTTTGTCAGTGGTTTCACAATTCTCTTCTCTATATTCACATTTTCTGTTTGTCTTTGTAAAATTAATTGCAATGTTTTCATTTCATTTAATTTGTTTATTTTTTATACATCACACATTCACATGTCATTATGATGAGCAGAAATTAAAAAGGAAAGATAAAATAAAAAGATGGATCCTTTTATTGACAGTTTATTGGGCTATCAATAAGCTCACAAAATGATAAAAACTATAGCATTTTTTACACTTCCCAACAAATTTTTACACAATCAAATGCATTTTTCAACACAGTTTTTGAACCTTAACAAAAGCCCAATTATAGCATTTTCCTTATCAATAAACGTGAATAAAGGTTAGAATACAAGTACTATTTCATAACCAAACAAAAAGTATTTGAAAGAAAAGAAGTCAAAGCGGCTTGATACAGTATAGTATTACCTGTTAAGACATGAAAGGTTAAACCAATGAGTATTACCTGTGTCTAGTAGCATTTTACAGGATTCAAGACGTTTTATCCGTATAACCAATGAGTAATACTTACATTTTACATGGTTAAGGGGTTTTCCTCTGTGTAATACGTGGGTTCAAAGGGTTTTTTTAGTGGTGTCATGTGAGTAAAGGCTTCTCAAAATAGAAATTTTTTTGTCCAGTGGGTTCAGATGATCCCACTGCCAATGAACTGGCGTCGCCCCTGGATGGTGTTGTGATGATGAAGCAAGCCCTCTCATTCACCGAGGCCAGGTAACTTTATAGTATTTTCTATGCCAGGGAACTTCATTTGTCCACTTTGTTGCTGGATATCTCTCACCGTGTATGTAATACCCGTATTTTTCTTTACTAGAAAATGATTTTTAATGTAATATTATGTATTTTTAATTATGTTAATAATTTCTGCTTTGGTATTTTTACATATCTAGTAAAAAAAATAGAAAGAGGCGTGATGTGATAATTATCAGGTATGAAATTAATGGATAAGTACTAGCGGAGAGTTGTGTCCCGTGTGGTAAGGAGGTGATAGTTGGAGTGTTTAAGATTGAGGATAATGATAAGGTAATGCATAGCTTTAAATACACGTGCATGGGATAGATAGCTGTACGAGTAAGATGGGAACTTGGAGATAGTTTTCAAAGAGTTATTTTTATTGCCAAACCAGTGGGCAATGGCCTTTTGGCCAAGACAATGTTGATAGTTGGAGTTGTCCATGGATATCAAGGGCGATTGTAGTCCGATCAAAGTTTAACTTTAGGAGGTTATTGTTGATAATCATGTTCCACAGCGACGATCTTCATTTGAGGTACCGGAAGTATACAATACATTCTAAGTCTCCGGAGTAATTTTATTATTGATTCCAGTTATGCAATTATAGTTGTGAATGATGGTATATTTTATGGTGTTGATGATTATCATGGATCAGATTGGTACATGTGCAAGCCCACCGGGTCCAAGGAATTAAATGAGATGTGATTGATTGATTGCCCTGCGGGGAATCAGGTATATTGGTTTGTATGGCTTGCGGGCATTGGTAATGCTAAAATTATTTAGACCTTGGTGGTGCTTGGCATGTTACCGAGATGGCCGGGTACGAGGCTTGAGTTATCTGTTATGAAAGTTGTTTTGGTGATTTGGTTGAAGTTGTGAATATCGTGTATTGATTCCGTTTTGTCCTTTTATTGTCCTCGTATTGTATACTTCCCACGTAGTTTATGTGGCAGGAGGTACAGAGCAGAATAGTGGAGACCGGAGTTGGAGTATATCAATATGAAGGATATGGAAAAGATATAGAGAAATCATGGTGTATTCAATTGGGATTTAGACCACCGACATTTGTTTTGAGTATTTTTGGTCTATCAGTCTATCTTGGAGAATTGTATTTCAAAGGAAAGAGGGCTTAGAAGTGGGTCAAATTTATTATATTTATGGAGCTTTTATTGGAAAAATATGGGTCGTTACAGTATACAGCTTTTGTTACTTTTTCTTGGTTATTGATTGTTTATTTTTCAATTCGCAGTTTGCAGTTCTTCTGTGCATGTGGATTTGGTTGGGCTTCCTATCTTAAGGTATCTAACTTTTCGCGTCTCTCCTTTTTTACTCTGAATGTTTATGGTTCCTATTTGCTTTCTTTATTATTGGGATTGATGAGTGATGCTACTTCACCATACAATCGTTCTTGATGGCTGATGCTAATTCATATTTCCTCTTTCCATGTATGATAGGTGATTGTATATATGGGTTAGCGGCAAGAGTATAATATATCGCCCTCTAATACTGTCATCGCCATCAAGATTGAAAGCTTGCTTTGTGAGTGGTAAGTTTTTAATAGAATTTGATGCCAAGCATGGATTGTGAGTTTCCTTAAGCAATTTTTGTTCTTTAGAAAGTTGATAACCCTACTTAACCAGAAAGGGAAACGGGGTGGGTGCTGTGCACCCGAGTGCTATGCACCGTGCTGTGCATCCCTACTTAATAAACTATCGTTATGATATTTACGAAATTAATTAACTTAGTACTCTCATTAAACTTAAGAATAAACTTCTCATTCTGGTGTGTGGAAAAAAAAAACACACTAAAGAAGAGGAGAAGGTAAAGACAAAGAGAGAGCCCTCTTACCCATAAAGAGGGAGCTAATGAACGTAGCTACGACCTTAGGAATTGGCAGTGCCTAATGGCACAGCACACTACATTTTGCATATTGGTTGAGGCCATTTTTGTAAGGAAGTGTTCAAATTTACTTCTAATCACATAACAACTGTTCACATTTAGTGCTAATCACATAACCGCTAATAATGCACTTGATTAGTCCAATCCTATTAGTGACATCATCTTACTTACTCTTGGAAACATACACATCTAAGGATAGCTTTTCTTAGAAGAAATAACATTTCTTTTACACTTCTAATCACATAACATTTGTTCACATTTAGTGCTAATCACATAACAACTAACAATCTACTTGATTAGTCCAATCCTTTTAGTAACATGATATTACTTACTCTTTAACATACACGTCTAAGGATAGATTTTCCAATTAGAAATATATATTTTAGATCGTTGACTGACATGATCTTATTGCCTAGAAGAAATATAAATTAGTTTGGTTTTTGAAATATAACTTACAGTGCCATGAAAATGTGTACTGTAATCGTCATCATCGAAACCTGTAAGGTAGGGCGTAAGATCCATTCAATATTCAAGCAATTATATATCTTCAACTGCATAGATCACATTTTACAATGGTATTTCAATTTAACAGATCACAATTAACATGGCTTTCAAGATAGTAGACTTAAGTCTGGTAAGGAAAAACGTTTTCGGCCAAGTCATTCCGAACACCCCACTAAGTCGCATAGCTTCGAAGAAAAAAAAAATGCTCGTTGAAAGATATTGGATCTATGTGTCTAAACTCACAAAGCTCTTTTGTGTACACTTCCTTGAAAAACTGGTATATCAACAGTGATCCCATTCAAAATCGTTCTAATGTGGTAAAAAATCCATTTGCTGCCTATAATATCAATCCTTTGCAAACCACTTTAGCTTCGTGTCCAAGAAATTTCAAATATAAAAATTGGAGAGAAGTGAACCAAACATACGTTGGAGCGATTATGCCAACTCAATACAACTCTCGGTGAATAAATTTCTATAACTCAATTAGCTTCTCATCGCAAAGGAAAACCAAAGATGAATGCCAATAATAAACCTTAGCTTGATCAGTTCCAATAACCAAAACGCAAGAGGCAGACTATTTCTTACCAAAGTAGCTAGTGGTGGGTGAGTCAAGCATAGAAAAATATGAGCTTTTGTAAGGAAGATGAGTAGCAAGGGTTACACGGTGTTCTTTTTTCCCGATTTCTTTGCCTGCAAATGGCATGAGCAATTTGATGTGAGAAGAGATTTGTCAAAAACTTTCTATTTGGTGTGAGGAGATGAGAAAAGATTTGTAGACAGTATCGATGAAACACCCAATAACAAACTCCATTCATCTATAACCATTGCTTTTCGATGCGGATAAACAATATGATATGAATTATTTATACTTAGAAGAATGTGTCGTCAGTGTATATTTTACATTTGTAGATTTTTGGTTCACTACTTGGACCTATGTCGTATATAACCTGAGAATTCAATTTACATTTTGTACCCTAAATAAAAGCTTTTGTGGTCATATCTTGTATCCAAACACGGCTTTATGTGTCCATATCTTGTATCCAAGGAGTAAAAATCTTGGAGATTACCATGGCAATAGAAGTCAACAATTTGGCTGACTAAAGTCATGCCAATATCTTTTTGGTTAAGTAGGGTTATCAACTTTCCAAAGAACAAAAATTGCTTTAAGAAACTTACAATGCTTGGCATCTGAGTTCTATTAAGAACTTTCCACTCGCTAAGCAAGCTTCCAATCTTGATGATGATGACAGTATTAGAGGGCGATTATACTCTTGCCCCTAACCCATATATACAATCACCTACCGTACATGGAAAGAGTAAATATGAATTAACATCAGCCATCAAGAACGATTGTATGGTGAAGTAGCATCACTCATCTATCCCAATAATAAAGAGAGAAAATAGGAACCATAAATATTCAAGGTAAAAAGGGAGAGACATGAAAAGTTAGATACCTTAATATAGGAAGCTCAACCAAATCCACATGTACAGAAGAACTGCAAATGGCGAATTGAAAATTAACAGTCAATAACCAAGAAAAAATAACAACAAAAGCTGTATACGGAGAGAGATTTCCAGCAACAAAGTGGACAAATGAAGTTCACTGGCATTGAAAATACTATGAAATTACCTGGCCTCGGTGAATGAGAGGTTTGCTGCGTCATCACAACACCATCATCAGCAACAAATTTGTTGCGCAAATTATTAAACAGACAATTAGAAACCAATATTCAACACCTACGTTTTCAAAATAGAAAGTTAACAAATTAAAACACTCTAAAAAAATTACCCATCCCTTGGCCGTTGGAAGAGGAAAGATCACATCAGAAATCGATAAAAACTTTGAGAAAATGAACAGATTCAATGAGGAAAAAAACTGTGTTTCCAATTAACCACAAAATTCAAAGCTACTAATCCAAAAAATACTCCCTTCGTCCCATATTGTTGGGCCTCTTTCCTTTTTTAACATCTCAAAGAATTGTCTATAATTTTTAATTTATTATGTTTTATATATTCAATATGGATCTTCTTTGATAGATCTCAATTAATTTTATTAAATAAAATTGTTGGAATGAAAAAAAAGCATCATAGATTATGAGATATAAATAATTCTGTGAGAAGTTCAAAAAGATAAAGAGGCCCAACAATATGGGACGGAGGGAGTAACAAAATTGAAGTAATCCGAGAGACGTACCTTCAGAACAGAGATAGGGAGAGTATTTCTCACCCATGGGAGGTGAGAGCAGAGGATAGAGGGAGAGAGCAGAAATTCAGGCGTAGAAGAAAAACGGGCTAGGGTTTCTCATGAGAGGAAGAGGGAGCCGGTAGATCTGGAGGGAGAGAGAGGGATGGGGTTGGGGACAGACAGAGAGGAGATAGATTTGAAACTTTGAAAACAAGAAATGTTGGTTCCGAAGTAAAAAAGAGAGAGAGAGTGGTGACATTGTACATCTTCTAGAACCCTTTGTTAAGTTCTCTTACCTTATTTTAATTTAAAAAAAACCCCGGTAAGGGGAGCACTAGGGGTGAGAATTTATGACACGACACGATAACACGATCCGAACACGACACCAAGTTAGCGGGTTAGTGTTGAGTATTTTTGACACGAAACACCTATATGACACGACCCGAGAACACGATTAGTAAATAGGTCAAGTTCGGGTTCAACCCGCATAACCCGAGAATGACACGAATTAACCCGCATAACTCGAGAATTAACTTGAAATTAACCCGCATAACCTGAGAATGACACGAATTAATCGTGTCAATTCGTGTTGGGTTCAGGTCAAATTTGTCTAAATAGGTCATTTACAAGTTAATCGTATCAACCCGAACACGACACGAATATTAGCAGGTCGGGTTAAGGTTCAGTTTTTCGACACGATTAGTAAAGCAGGTCATTTCGACACGAACCCGATTCGACATGACACAAACACGACCCGACGCCCAACCCTAGGGAGCACCATTGGATCAAAAGCCAACTTAATCTCAACCATCAAAAATCTCAAACAATCTGCTGGACTTTGGACCAAAAAATGCTAGGTATTTACTGTAGATGCCATCCAAAAGTTAGTTTGTGAGAGCGATATTTTTGGACCCTTAGATTATATAGAATGAAGGGTTGAGATTGAAAGAAATAGAAATAACAAAATCAAAACAGATAGGTAGATTTTTTAACTGTTGCATTTTTTCGATTTGTTTTAAAGATCGGTCAATAGGCTTTTAGCTATTCTAATTTCTCTTGAATCTCAATTCAAGTATTTCGACCGAAATATATGCTCCAATCATTTGTAACGCTAAGGATAGAAATTGTAGTCTATGGCCCCACGGCGGGGCCGAGAGATTAGGTCAATTGTTGAACATGACTCGCCAGGCCTGGCCACCTTTCTTCGGTGGAAAATAGTCATAAAAACTTCGCTTACACTCCCTGAGATTTTTTGTAATTATTGATACCCCTCAACAGCCCTTAGTTTTTTAGTTGCCAAAATAACCGTTATGGTTAGAAAGATAAAAAAATATTACCTTTGGATCCTAAAAGTTGAGAGCTTTTTTAGTACTCACTCCGTCAATTTTTAAATGGGTTGCTTCATAAATTAAACTTAATAAACAGACATCATCATTATACATTTTACATCAACTTTTATCTCAACTTTACACTTCTCACATCAAGTTTTACCTCTACGTTCCAAAATTATCTTCCACTTTATACATTAACTCTTTATCCATTAATTTTGCAAAAGAGCACAATAATAATTGGACAAACTGTTACCCATTTACTTTTCATAACACAAACTTATTAAGGGATAATTCCAAATGGAATACTCTTCACTTATTTGCGGATGGAGGGAGTATGTGTTAGGAAAGAAGTGTGCATTTGGCAATGTAAACAACTTTTGTCTAATTCTGCCATTTGCATAATCAAACAATTACTGGTTGGGTGTTTGGTAAATGAAGATTGAACATGAAATTTATAGTCATTTCTCGTACGTGAAAGAGTGTGTGAATTGAAAAAACCTCAGGGGGTACCAGTGAAATTTACCCTTGATAGATAGGAGTCAAAGACGGTTTCAATTAGGGTCCCAGACTTCTTTTCGGGATTCTGGAAAATATTGAAGAACACTGTACAGCCATTTGTAGACTTGATAGGATCTTCTCGCATAGCCCAAGGGACAAGATAAAAATGGATATGATCACAACGCAAACGACTCCTTCAAGTATGAGAAATGTCAAATGTGCCCAATTAACTTTGGATAAGGTTATCCCAATAGCATACTCAAACCTAAAATTTTGTTAATACTAATCAAAATTAGCAACATCTTACCAATACTCAGATTTTGTCATTTGCGTACTCAAAGTTATAAATCTTTTCACATTAACCAAATTTAATGGACTCTCATTTCCTCAATTAGTATACCATCATTAGATAAAAAAAACATTCTCCCTATTCTCTCTCTTTTTCAACAATGTTTTCAAAAATTATTGAATTTTTTTTCAAAACTATTTATTTTTTAAAACTGAATTGTTTTTTTTTTTCTTTCTAAAATGGTTTTTTCGTAAACTGTTTTTTCAATGATTTTGGCACTCTACTTTCTTATAATTGTACTCTAAAATTTATCTTTTAATACAAGAAATACATACAATACAAGTATTAAAAGATAATTTTTGGAGTGCAATTATAAGAAGGTGGAGCGTCAAAATCATTCTCCTTAATTTTTCCGTTTGAACTTTACAGGTGAGGAATCTTTTGATCCTTGAAAATGTAACTGGTTTAATAACTTTGAAATAAGTATTGTAAGGAGATAAACATGTTTGTATATAACAAAAAATTGCAAAGTAATATGGAAAGAGTAATTTACAAACATAAACAGAGGAATATAAATTTGAACACAAATTATTTGTAATCGTTAGATGTATATAGATTATAAAAGCTGAATGTAGACACCCCAATTTTGACCCTGCGTCTTCCAGATGATGAATAAAAGAAAATATGTGGAATACCTTGAAATGATCGATCGCGCCTTTAAAACCATTTGAAAACAACAAAGAATTTCCAGAAGAAAGGAGTAAAGGACCGGACGGCTTTGATCCCTAAACCGGGAGGCGGTGATATCAGGGCCGGACGGCTCTCTTTGAGAGAGAGCCGGCCGGCTCTGTCTGTTACCTGTCTTGTCTGAAAATCCGGGTTCAGAGATTCGCGCAGAAGAATATATTCCCCGCGCCGGGGAATATCATGATGGCAAAAATCTCTTGCGTGATCTGGTGGTTAACCTCGAACGGCTATAAAAATCGATCCCTCTCCCTCACTTGAACGATGGTGATTACGAGAGGAGAGAAGAAAAAGAAAGTGAAAAAAAAGATTCAGAGGATATCAGAAATTGCCAAAAGAGAAAAAAAGAGAAGAGAAAAAGAAAGGAAGAAGGTTGAGACGATACATTGTGAAAAATTATCCTTCGTCCAGTTACACCCTTTTCAGTAAGAAAATCTATACTTCAAAATACCTATTCAACTCCAGAAGTTTTCGAAGGCGTTTGAGAATCAAACCCAAGGAAAAACCAGTTTCTTTCGGCATTCAAATCGATCCAATCAAGGTATAAAATCGTATTTTCTGAACCGGGTTTTACAAACCGCGGTCTTTTGAGGGGTCTTTTCCCGAATTCAGAATAACTCCAGTAGTTATCTTTGGATTCGGGAGAGTTTTATATTCAGGACCGGACGGCTCTCACGCGAGAGCCGTACGGTTCTTCTAGAGAGCCGGGCGGTTCTCCTCTGTTCCCCCCTTGTTTTCCAAAAAACCTCCCCTGTTTTCTCATCCTCTGGTGCGATTTACATTTTTAAAAATTACGCTTTTTTTCTCTCAATTTTCTTTTATTAACATTTAGTCCCTTCACTTTATTTTATTTCCATGTAATCATGTTAATTTCATTTATTTGTTGCTCCCTGTTTTTTACTTGATTAATTGTCAAAGATTTTCAATAAAACATTTTTTTGTTATCCCACAAATATTTAGTAGAGACCGGGAATATCCCGAGCGAGCGGAGTGCTTTTCCAAAAAACCTTCCCCGCTCGTAACTTGGCTTCCGGACCCAAAAGAATCTTTTTCGCGGACCAAATCTTTTCCAAACGGCACAAGAGTCATCAATTATTTTTAAACAGTTTCTCGGGTACCAAAAAGATTTTCTAAATTAAATCTCGGGTGGCGACTCATATTTTCAAAACACACCGGAAGTGGGCGTCCACACTGAACACAGATTATTCTTAACCGTTAAATGTATGTAGATTATATACGATATATGTAGAATTCGTAATACTTTCCTACACACTAATATTTTTTTTATGAGCGAATAAGCATTTCAATTGCTAATTAGCTATGCATATTCTTTATTTTTCTCATCACTTAGTTGTTTATTTTTGCAGTCTGTGTATGTAAATTGTTTGAAATAGAGTTCATTTTATTTCTATTGTAATAGTCTCGTAAACTTATGACATTTACTCAAAACAGATGACCAACCAATTTTTTAATTAAAATTTTGGTTATTTTTCAGATGCAATATAAATCACACACGCTCCTTATGCAGAACAAATTACGCGTACAGATCTATACGCACAAATCGCTATATGGGACCCATTTTGAGGTCCTACGAAAAAATCCAAGCCGTTCATTTTAAAATATGTTTTCGGGTGTATAAACATTGAATCAAAAATTGAAAGATAAAATCAAGCGCTTAGAGTTATCTGATTGCGCTGGTTTGTGATAGGGCCACTCAAAAACATATTTTGAAATAATTGCTTTGGCAAATGATTTATTTTTCTTGTCCTTACTCAAACAAAATTCGCGTTTATTAGTTTTGCGTCGATTTTTTGTTGTTTATTGGATCGTTTCGACGAGAAAAATCTATGAAGTACTAACAAAACTTAAATCTTTATGGATAAAGACAAAAACAATCCAATAAGGAAAAAATTATGTGTACACTACTCATGCACACTAAGCTGATGTGGCAGATAAGGAGAGATATATTTTTTTGTATGGCCCCCATATTGGATTTCTCCTCATCTGTCGGGTGTGCATGAGTGTGTAGCCATACCATTTAAAAGATTGCTCTCATCGACACGAACCAATAAACCATAAAAAATTGATGCAAAACTAAAAGATATCTATATATTTTTATATAATCGGTACGGATTATTTGTATGAGAGACCTCAAAGTAAGCATCACGAAGCGATCTGTGTGCACAAATATGTGCTCGTAGATACCGCAAAGATGAGGCCAATGTACTTAAAATACTGTACGTCCCGCAGGGGATACGATCCCTTCACCCACACGAAGGGTCGAGATAAAGAAAACCATTTAACAGAAAGCGACACGTGTCCGCCACAAGAAAAGGCGTGTGCACGTAATTTTGGCCCTTTTCCGTCAAAACAAAGTCAATCACGACGGCGTCACTTTACACAGTACTATATAATACTCCTCACCACCACAACCACCGCCACCACCACTGTGACGAAAGCCCTTTATCCACAACACTCATCCCAATCCCCCACCCTAAAAAAAACAAGAAAACGATGTCGAACTCCGGCGAATTTCTCCAGGCCCCGGCTAATCCTCCGGGATCCGATCTCCGGCAGGATCCTGTTAGCGGCGGCGGCGACGTGCGGGTCCCGCTGCTGAACCTGTCGACCGTCCGTTCGAGGATGGACTCCCTCCAGAGGTTTTTAACGGAATCGGTGAATGGTAATACTCTGATCGGAAAGAGTCAGATGGATATGGTGTCGACGGAGATCTCTGCTGCTATCCACCAGATCATCGTCAACGGTGCCGCCCTCCTCGCCTGTACTCAGCTACAGGGTAAAACCGCCCCAAACGGTTCTGCAGTAAAAACGGCGTGTTTTGTTGGCGATGGCGGGGTGGATCTGAAATCTGAAGGTAATTTAGGGGTTTTTTTTATTTGAATTAATAATTTGATGAGTACGATTAATATCATGTATGGTGTTTCCTGTAGTTGCACATATTTTCGTTTTTCTGTTGTTAGTAATCAAAATTGAAAAATTGGGAAATAAACATGTTTCTTGTTGCTTTTGTTAGCAATCAGACTTGGAATTTTTTTAAAAACACTGTTTCTTTTTACATAAATTTGATTGTCGTAATGCTTTTAGGGTTAGTTTGGATGACAGGAATACCGAGGGGTATGAGAATGTGACATCATATTTACAAGATTTCTATGTTTAGAACAGACAACAATAAGAACATTAGGAATCAGATTCGCAAACTAAGAATTTGATCCCTTCACCCTCCATGTTCCCATTTTAATTCTAGATTCCCGGCTCAATCCCCTTGATGAAAGAAAAAAAAAATTGTTGACTCTAAAAAAATTTCAAATTTCAAATATTTTCTGTATACGATTACCGAATGAATTCGACCATTAGAAGGTTATTAATTCGATTATTGATTTTCTAGGAATTGGATTCTCATTCATACTCTGGATTACTGGAATCCATACATAGCTTTAAGTAAAATTTTGTTTTCTTTTACGGAATCTCAATTGAGCTTCTTTCAGTTTGACTTTTCTTCAAATTTTTCCCTATGAAACAGACCCAACGAGTATGAACAAGGGGGAAGATGTTGTGAACATGAAGGTCAAGGACGAAGAGATGAAGGATGATGAGATCCCGATAGAGGATTGGGATATTGTAGAGCTTGATGCGGTAGAGCTACTAGCAGAACACATCCATTTCTGCGATATCTGCGGGAAAGGATTCAAGCGCGACGCCAATCTCCGCATGCACATGCGTGCCCACGGGAACCAGTTCAAAACCCCCGAGGCATTGGCAAAACCTGAGAGCTCAGTCTCAACGTTCCAACGGAAGAAGGGGACTCGGTTCTCATGCCCTTTTTCCGGTTGTAATCGGAATAAATCACACAGGAAGTTTCGGCCTTTGAAATCGGCGATATGTGTAAAGAACCACTTCAAGAGGAGCCATTGTCCGAAGATGTACGCCTGTGATAGATGTAATAAAAAGAGCTTCTCAGTTGTTGCGGATTTGAAGAGCCACATGAAGCACTGCGGCGAGTCCAAGTGGAAGTGCTCATGTGGGACTAGTTTTTCGCGAAAAGACAAGTTGTTTGGGCATGTAGCACTTTTCGAAGGCCATATGCCAGCAATGGAGGCAGAGGAAGAGGAGAAAGGGAACGCCACTGGAGCGGTGGATGAGGTTGTGATGGTGGAGGATGATGATGAAGAAGATGACGATTTGATAGTGAAGGAGGCAGAGAGGGGGAATCCTTGTTTGGATAACGGGCTTTTTGATGGATTGCTTGATGGGTTTGGTTCGATCGAGGGATATTGTTTACGAGATGTACTGGAATCTCCTACTGGATTTGGTATTGCAGGGACTGAGTTCTTCAACTTTTGACACAGGTCTCGACTCAGGTATATTTCTTGTTTGATGTATATCTGATGTTTTCAATGTATGTATACCCGGATATGTATTCTTTTGTACTAATAAAACTACCTCTCATTGTTGCGAAACTACCTCTCATTGTTGCGAAACTACCTCTCATTGTTGAGAAATCTTTTTTCTCTTCTGTCTCTCTGTTGTTGTAGCTACTGCTGGTCCGTCCTTTGATCAATTTTTGCAATAAAGTCCCGATGTTATTGATCTGTTGCTGAAACTGAATATGGAGAATTAGTTTTGCTTTTGAAACTGTTGTTTGCAGATTGTGGTTAATTTAGTTATTGGAAGTTTCACTTCAGGTAGTTCAGGTGATCAGTTTTTCTGGTAGCAAGTGAACTGGATTTCTTCACATCAGATTGTTTATGAAGATGATGTAATTATTAAATTTTCGGGGTGTTATTAGTTCTTTGTAGTTTTGTTAGCAATTAGTTTCTCCATATAGCAATGGTAAATACTCTGGAAATTGGTTCACTTTGGGGTATGGCGTGTTTGGAACTTAGATGAAGGAGAAAATGGGATTTAACCGCAAAAGGTTACAGAATGAGATTTGCGTAAGATACTGCTGGAAATTCGTTCACTTTGGGGGTATGGCGTGTAGCTGTGTTTGGAACTTAGATAAAGGAGAAAATGGAATTTAACTGCAAAAGGTTACAGAACGAGATTTGTGTATGATACTGCTGTGAACGAGCTGAGTTGAGCCGAACCCTAATGCCCCATTTCATTTTCACATTTTAGTTACTTGTTTTATGTCTTAATTTAGCCACATACCTTTTGGTTATCATATCTTATTCGCAGCTCGCTTATAGTCACATTTGCTTACATGTGATCTCCAAGCAGATTGGTTTACGCTTGTTTGAAAGCTCAACAGACTTTTGGTGATTTGTTTAGCGTTTGAGCTGCTTTTACTCTTGGCCCGAACTTGAATAGCTTGGTTGCTCAATACTCCTAAGCTTGTCGATCTTAGTTCAACCTGGCGTGTGAAGAATTTTACGATACTACAAATATGGGGAAGACTGGTTAGCCATACGCTGATCCTAAATGAGTTTTTAACGAGCCAAATAGGTCGAGCTTGAATAACTGTATGGAAATTAGAATTATTGGTGTTTTGGACATTTGTGGAATGAAGCATTGAAGGGTTGAGACAAGTTGGGAATCTGTCAAGAACATATTCTGGAAAGATGATGAGACTGCTGCAACCGGATTACAAATGGGAGTTGTCTATTCACGCGCCCAGTTTTAAACCGGTTTTCGCGAACAAAAGGGACAACTCAAAATGGAATAGTGAACCATGAAAAAGGACAGAGATCAGGGTATATGTTACTAATAGATATAGATAGGAAAATATATTTGATTGATCTTAAACTATTAGGGTTTTTTTTTTTATTTAAAAAAAAAATCTAAGTCATCTTCCTATTCGATTAATTGAACTTAAAATAGTTACTAAATAATTGTAATTTGCCTTCTGTAGATTAGGCCATTTTAGGTTATCGCACTTAGAAGGCTTCTCAAAATATAACCCCCTTGCAATATTATACTATACATTTATCTTTTGTAAGCATATTTCCACTAATGAAGGAAGTTGTCTGCTAGCTGCTCTTTTTGGAAGGAAAGTGGCCATTTCGGGGTTGAAAGCAAGTGGCCATTCCGGAAAAAATTATTTAGTGCTGTCACGCAGTGCCTCAATTTCCTTTTCTACTATACATTGATATATCGAAGCAAGTGGCCATTTTGGAAACAAATTATTTTAGTATTCAGTACCGTCCAATAGTGTCTCAATTTCCTTCTCCACCACACATTAATATATCATTTTAGAATAAAAAACAAAATGTATAGACTCCACCATAACGTGTGACGGATAAAAGAGCATATGACTCCCATTTCGGGGTTGAAAGCAAATGGGCAGTTTGGGTTCGGAAGCAAGTGGCCCAAGTGCAGTGGTCACCATCAATATTTTTATACGGTAAATATACGGGTACCGACCAAATGGGGACAAACCAAGTACCGACGGCGCCGGTGACCGTTGTGTGAGTCCCAAACGACCGATCCGAGCCGTTCATCGTACTGAGAATCATTTTGCACGAAATGGGGTGATTTTGGATTGATCACTTATAGCCGTCTGATGGCCTCGATTCCCGCATTGACCCACTCGGATTTTGGTTCTGAGTACGATGAACAGCTCGAATTGGCCGTTTGGGACCCACACGGCGGTCACCGGCGCCATCAGTACGTGGTCTGTCCCCTTTGGTCGGTACGTATAGCATTGTTCATTTTTATATATGTCTTCATCTATATCTTTTATCTTTATCTCTATCTTTTATTTTATTCATTTTCAATTTCTTAATTTCGTCGGTATCCAATTTTTCTACAGGTTTCTAGAAAGCTTTTTGTGGCTTGTGATTTAAATAAAAATTGTTATTGCCTCCCTAAGCAAGGCCCGAATGAAAAGAAATTTCACAGTATTTTTGTTCTATTGCATCTTCAGCTGTTGGATAGTTATAAAACAACTCGGCTACGCATACGTACACGAATATGTACATACGTGTACGAATGCATTTGGATCGTCCATTTCAGAAAACTACGGTCCGGATTTTAAAAAGACTCTTACATGGACCGTGCATATTGCGTACGTGAAGCGTGTGTACACATCGAGTTTTTGGTTATAAGTTCTCAATGCATGTAAATCTTGAGATATATACAATCCGGCTATGGACGCACAGGAACAGTGGTGCAATAATGTAACACACAAATTCGGGTCCTGCAATAAAGAACACGAAAATGATGCACAAAATAATATTGTATTGATTTGAATTAAGTGCGACTACAATTCTCTAATAAATATTATTTTAACAAATAAAAGAATAAAATCCTCTGATTCGATCTCCGAAATTGACGGCGTTCCAACGGCTTGAATGCTTGTTGTTGAATCACACAAATAGTAACTTACTTTGAATCTTCAAGTTGAATGAACTGAAGAACAAAGTTTGATGATGGCTTGAACATGAAAGAACTCAAAGAAACAAAACCTTCTAGTAGAGATTGATCTTCGAAAACCTTCAAGAGTTTTGGTTTGTTGAATGATTTGAGGTAGAAACTTACCAAGAAATCGGCACGTTTTGATTGTGCTTGATGATGAGAGAGAGACTTGTGAATGCTTTAATTCTTGAGAGTGTTTGAGAGCTCTGGTAGAATGCCATGCAAGCAAAATGTCTTTTCTCCTTCATATGAGCCTTTATTTATAGGCAAAGGAGAGGGGTGCTAAGTTTGGTAAGATTTTGCCTTATTTCCACGAGGAGAAGATATTTGACTCTCATTTTATGGAAACAAACATAAGCCAATAATAATAATATATAAAATATACTAATATTATTCTTTTGGCCAAGGAAAATTTGACTGGGCTTGCTTCTTTGGGTTGGCCTAAATCTATGGCCCGTTTTCGTGGGCTAAATCGGTCCATCTTCTTTGATCCTGCCGATGATTGAGCCCATATTTTGGTGAGCCAATTTGGCTAAGGGCGATTTACGGGCTGGTACATAAATTGTTGGCATGTTCCCTCCCGCTCCAGCCGAATACTGAAAAGCACCAATAAGGAAGCCGATTAATTTTCTACCCAAAATACCCCTGCTTTATTACGCGTCTCTCCCCATACAACTTTTCCTCTTCCATTGACTATACGCGTCTCTCCCCATACAACCAACTTTAATAAAGTCATAAAGTGGTACTGTAAAGTCATGTCATTACTTCATTGAGCTCTGGTCCACTGGTTTCAAAGAAAGGAAAAAACGTCATTACTCCATTTTTTACTCTACCACTGTAAGGGCATCCCAATAGACTCAGTAAATTTTTCTCTAAAAATAGTAGTGAACAGTGCACATTTTTCATTTTACCAACCCACGGCTCTTTCAAAAAACTCTAACAATTCCTCTCTATTTCCCTCCCTATTTTAATTAAATAATGAGTAATGGGTTTGGTGGAGCATTGTTTAATGGGAGAGAGAGAGAGAGAGAGAGAGAGAGAGAGAGAGAGAGAGAGAGAGAGAGAGAGAGAGAGAGAATTAAAAAATGGGAAGGAATTGGAAAAAGGAGGACAACATAGAGAGATAAAGAGAGAGAGAGAGAGAGAGAGAGAGAGAGAGAGAGGCAGAGAAGAAATGATTAAAAAATAGAAAAGGAGTGAATAGTTGCTGACCAAATGGGATGGAATTTGAGGCGGCAATGTACACTTTGGAGAGGCAGTAGTATTTTGGCAACCTGTTTATGGGGGCTGTTGTAGCCTAGATTTGGTACTTGCATGGGTAAAATAGAGATAGGAGGTGATTTGTTGAGGTTGTTGGGGGTTGCGTCATAAAGTCTCTCTCTCTCTCTCTCCTCCAACCATCCTTTCCTTTTCAAAAACCCAAGACTTGTTCCATTGCGAAGATAAGTCCCACAACGAGATTGATGGAGGAAATATACAACTATCTCTCTCTCTCTCTCTCCTCCTCCAACTATCCGTTTCTTTTTTCACTCCCAAGACAAGTCCCACGGCAAAATCAGATATCAGTGCGAATTTTCACTCTAAGGTAAAAAATCACTGCGAATTTGAGGGTTTTTTTTATTAAGCAAGAGGACCAAAGCTGCCTTGTTCCTCACGAGAGATTAAGAGATCTCCTTTGTGCAAGTGGACGAGAAGGTTTAAGCAATTCGTAGCCGTAGTTTCAAAAATTCGCAGTCGTTTCAGAAATTCGCATCCTGCATTTTTTTTTCAATCTTCTTAAATTCATATCCTCCGATAGTTTTTATTGCATAAGACGATCAAAAGATCATTAAAAATGGATTTTTAATAAATTCGCAGCCAATCTTCTAAAGAAATTCACATGTTACTTAATTTGGCTATGGAGATCTCGTAACACAGGGAGTTCTTTAGGTGTTTTATATATATATATATATATATATATTCTTATCAGATGAGTCAATTGGTGTTGCAGTTTGGAAAAGAGAGCATCAATTGGAGACATAAGAGTGGAATACCAAGAAATGAAGAGATTCTGTATCCAAAATCGTTTGGTGAAGTTCCACTCGCGGGTACAACCAGATGCAGGAGGCAGGAGGCTTCCGGAAGAGTCGCTGGCCGGAATTTTTTAAAATTCGCAGGGGTCGGAAAAAGTTTACCGACCGGAAAGTTTGCCGGCCGGAAGTGGATGGTAGATGAAGGTGGGGAGTGGGAGGTCAAAGAGTAAATTTGTGTTTGAAGGGTAGAAGGGTAATCTTATTAATGAGTTGTACCTAGAGGTAATTAAAATTTGAGTGTTACCTTAATGAGAATTAAAGAGTAGTTTTCTGTATCTAGAGGTAAAAAACTGTTTGGCTAATTTAAATTAGCCCATCTTATTTTGGCCTTCACCTTATCTTAAACAGATTGAGCCCCATAATTTTGGTGGGCCCAAATCCATTTGAAAGCTTTGACTTTAATTAATCCAGACAATTTTATTTGTGTCAATTAATTTGGACGACGAATAAATCGTGCCAAAATTTTAGTGTCTACAAATAGTTTTTGAATAAGCAATTTGTGCCCCCAAGCAAGGATTAGGGTGGGTGCTATGCACTCCTTGGCTGTCCGATCATATTTTGGACGGCCCGGATGCATTCGGCAATTTTAATTTATTTTTACCGGTAAAAAATCAAACCACATCCGAGCCGTCCAAAACACAATCGGACGGCCGAGAAATGCACAACACAGTACATAGCACGCGGGTGCACAACACCAACCCCGTTTCCCCTAAGCAAACGTGTTACCTGCAAATAAAAGCAAAGATGATACAACTCAGTGAACTCACTCAGACGATTTAAAGAACTGGTATTTAATTGAAATTATTGATAAAATATGGGAAAAAGAAACCCACTATACGATTGCGATACGTACGGAAGATGACAGGAGAAGCAACATTTCGGTTTAAAAGATAAAATTGAATTGAAAGCAACCATGGCTATTTATGTACAAGGTGGTGAATATTTTTATTAGCTAGGCGTACTTTTGTGGAAAAGAAATACTTTTGATATAGTAAGAAATTGGGGAGGTAACAAAATAAATAGGTAAAAAAATACTCCATCCGTCCCAAATTGCTGGTCCTTCTTTCCATTTTGGGATGTCCCAAAATATTTATCCCATTTCTAAAAACATCCATAAAAACAGGGTCACTTTCCAATTTTACCCTTAAAAAGTATTTTTTCCATCTCAATTTGTTTGACCATTATCTTTTATTTTTAAAACGGTTCTTATGATTTTGAAAACTCTATATAATAAAACTAATTGATATCTATCAAACAAGATTCATATTGCATATATTTTGAGTTTCATATAAAAAATTAGCCTTACAAATTGGCCACAGTAATTCTGACTGGACTTAGGGGCAAAATAGAAAAGACAATCCAAAGTTTTCACACCACTTAAAACCCCACTTCCCTATAAGGGGCAAGCAAATTGGGACGGTTTCTAACTCCATCCGTCCCAATTTGCTGGTCCTTCTTTCCATTTTGGGATGTCCCAAAATATTTGTCCAATTTCTATAAACATCCATAAAAAAATGGTTACTTTCCAGTTTTACCCTCAAAAAGTACTTTTTCCATCTTAATTGGTTTGCCCATTATCTTTTATTTTACAACGATCTTTATGATTTTCAAAACTTTGTATAATAAAACTAATTGATATATATCAAACAAGACCCATATTGCATATGTTTTGAGTTTCATATAAAAAATTAACCCTACAAAATTGGCCACAGTAATGTTGACTCGATTTAGGGGCAAAACAGAAAAGACAATAAAAAATTTCACCCCTTAAAATTCCACTTTCCTAAAAGGGGTAAGCAAATTGGGAAGGAGGGAGTAAATTTTTTGGAGTCAGCAGCATACAGATGGACTTACAGCCTTTTGTGGCCTAATAAGTAGAGGTTACTTTTTTTTCCGTCTTTATTTGATTTTTTTTCACGTTAGTTGGTTTCGTGTCAAGTTTTTGTGTATTCGAGAAGAACCGGAAAAGTAAAAAATTATGATCCAAACCTAATTTTTTTTGAATAAAAACAAAAATAAGCAACAAAAGTACTTATTTTATCTTTATTAAAAAATAATTAAGTTTGGATCATAATTTTTTGCTTTTCCGGTTCCTCTCGTCGAGAAGAGCCAATAATAAAAACTTGACACAAAACTAACTAACGCGAAAAAAAAATCAAATAAAGACAAAAAAAATACCCTATACTTATTAGGCCAAAAAAAGCACCCTCTACATAGAGAGGTTGAAAAGTCAATGATATCAAGACAATAGAACATTTATTTTATCTATAACTGTCACGTTTCGGCCTGGCCCACAAATGGTCCCAAGCGGACCTTTAGTTTTGTCATTTGATCCATATGAACTATTTCTCTTGCACACACTTATTCGGCCCACTACAATTACACCGAGAATGAAATCCTATAGGAGCCAAGGCCAAGCTTAGTCAGCCGAGTCTCGTCGTCTCTCGACGGAGCACGAAGTCTCCGACCAGAAAAGGGTCGCAACGGGCACAAACGGCGCCAATCATCTAGCACTAGATGGTAGGTAAGGGTGGCTTTTGTAGGGCTGGGCGTGGTAGTGAAAACTTTTTGAATGCAACTTCTGCATTTTGATAGGCTGGGCGTGGCAGTGAAAACATTTCGAGCGCAACTTCAGCATTTTGATGATTTGGAATATATAGTGTCAATGTTATTGTCACAGCTCTCGAAAAATTATCTAAAATTCGATTATGAGACATATCGACGTGATGCTTTCGAATTGTTATCATTTGAATTAGCTAGCAATGGGCTCTTTCTAGTTGTGTAAACACTTCCGCCAATCCTCCATTATCTTTATCCACAACCCGAAGGACTAATAAAAGAGAGGGTTTCCAATTTGTGTGCTTGGTCATTTTCCGGACGATTTTGCCCTTCAATTTGGACACAATTACAAGTTGTATTATATTTTGTCATTATACGTACTCCAGCTCTTCACCTTATCCTTACTCTCAGCCACAGAAATCTTCACCCTCTCTCTCCTATCCCCAGATTTGAAACTGAACCCCCTCTCTCTCTCTCTCTCTCTCTCTCTCTCTCTAGGTGAGCTTGGAACATGAAGAATAATTAAGCCGGTTTGGATGTTAGTTACCAGCTTAGAGTACTTCATAATGTTTAGGGATATTTATGCAGCATTATATTTTGCAAGAAAAATGTTATGATCTTCAGTACACATCTATTGTAGAATGTGATGGGCGCAAGAAAGAAAGGAAAGCAGTTTCTCATATTTAGAACTTGCAGTGCAGAGATTTGCTAAAAACATAAGCCTAAACAATCACGAGAAAAATTAAGTCATATTTACAATCAACTCATTCTTCTTTCCTTCCTTCCTTTTACTCTGAAAATTCCGGAGAAAATTCCACTCAGATACCTACTTTAACCCGTGAATCAAGAATACACAAACTATGGTTCTTCCATATATAAACTGCACACATATCAAAACCTGTAATTCCCAATAAACTTCTTTTTTTACAACTCACCGTCAAGAGTGCCCGTGCATGTCTGCTTGCATGCATTTCGACCGATCTCACCATCTATTAGCGGGGCTAAAGCTAGAGTAAAGTCCCGTATAGAATCTATATATAGAGTCTGTTTCACAGAAGTTGATAACACCTAACCTGCAGTAATCCATATAATATTCTGAAATTAAATCATGCCAATTTCTTTGGAAGCTCTAGCAATGTCGGGTGCTGATTATATCGAGTATGGCATGGAAATTGAAGAGTGGGAAGTACAAGATTTGGAGACACCTCCGCATTTATTAGCTGACGACGACGAAGAAGAAGAGGAAGAAAATAGGCCGGTTTTCAGATTATTCTACGATAGGAAAACAAAGTCTTCAAGTTACGGTGAGGGTGGTGACGACGATGGTGGAAATGGTAACAAAGTACGTAAAGGGTATCAACGAAAACTTGATTCGGGGAGAAATTCGGATATGAAGAAGGTCGGGACGTGGTTGAGATCCATGGGGATGTCGATAATTAACACAGTAATAAGGCTGTTGCTAATTTTAAGAACGGTTGTCAGGGAGAGAATATGAAGCCACTGGTGTCTTCTAAATTTTGCCAAGATGATATTTGAAGTTTAATTTACAATAATCTTCCACCTTCTATGTATATTTTTTCGTTTCTTTCATTTGCTTTGGTACTTATTCAATTCAATTGGATTATCAGAGGGATTAATGGGTGAAAAAGAACACAAGCTAAACGTATTTGCTAATTTTATTTAAAAAATTCTCTCTTTCTTAATTGATCCCTGAGTAGTTTCATGATCCAAAAATTTGTGCTGCAACATATTCTACAAAAATACAGTTCTTTGAGAGAGAGAGGCAGACACAAGTCAGTTCATCAAGGCAGTCGACGCCTTGACGGCGGTATTCTGTCGGCTATGGTTCAAGCCGTTTTATCCTGAGATGAAGACGCCGGTGATACTTACAACATCCACGGTAGGCAGCACAACTTTGTTAAGGAGAATGTGATTCACAGGACTCGGTTGATCCAAGTTCTACGTCTACTGTTTGTATTTCTTTCTAGTTTCTGTTATTTCATTTCATTTTTGTTCGTGTAATTATATCCAGCTATCAATGAAATTTGTTCTCTTGAATTCTGTATTGCCAATGTAATTTTTCCAACAGTTCTTTGGTACATAGCATCTAGGGTTGAAATTTCGGTGTTATGGAAAGGTGAGTAACGCGCAGCCAGTGTATAAACATGTCCCTAGCAGTCATTCTAAGCTAGGATTGAACTCTCCACGAAGTTCGTTGTTTCATCACTTGCACAACTTCCGTTTTGTTAGACAAAAACAAATTCATAAATGTCTTTCTTTTGAAGGCATTAACTTCATAATTTCATCCATAATCCCCTCTTTGTATAGAGCTACACATTGGAAGCCAAAAATGGAAAATTTGAGTTTAGCTCAATCAAGAAAGATTGCAAAATGCAAAGGCCTGCATGAAGGAATTTGGGTCTTTCGGTGTAGATTGACAAACATGAAAAATAAAGCGTTTATGAAAATTAGGGCTGTAAATGAACCGAACTAAGAGAATGTTATCAAAATCTTTAGAAACCTGGGTGAAACTTGGGGTAAGTTTGTTTACACCTTCATGTCCACCACCGAACTCTATTGCCATTCTCATCAATGGGAGGTCCTGCACAAGACAATTCTTTTGCCTATCAAATCCACGGATAAAACTAAAAAAATAAATAAAAAATAAATGATAATGATGATATCTTAGTATTTCTATTTTGTCCGGATTCCATTCATTTAATATCCGTTTGATGTCGCAATGGAGGAGCCGCACCAGACGGGCGCTGGTTGGAAGTAAAAAAGGGGATTCCATAAAGCAACATGGAACCGTAAGTTCTCAAGCAGTAAACGAGCCGAATCAAGCCAAGCTAAAAAGTGATATCTCAATTGCTTTTATCTAAGGATCAGAAGATAGTAAAATCAAGTCTATATTGTTATTTTAGCTAAAAACAAAGTCGAGGACAAATTTTGTGTTTAAGTTGCATTATATTCATATTCATACTAATAATATGCAAAAATACAAGTGGAATACCATAAAAAAGGCAACAACGCTATCCACTGATCCAAAATACATACTGTATGAAACTGCAGAAATTTCTCTGCAATTGGTCTAATTGCAGAGAAGCCTAGTCCTTTAGTTAAAGTGTTTGGGCTTAATCATTTGTCTCCACATGAAAAATAAAAAAAGTATAAAAGACTATGGACTGAAGTTAAAAAATTAAAGAAAAGACGCATTAAAAGATACTGTTTTACTTCTATCGTCAAGACGAATAATTAATGAAAAATTTGATGGAAAAAATTGGGGAAAAAAATGTGGCTACCAAAATATTGGAGAAAAGCGGCCATAATATGGGTAATCCAAGCTTGTTTTGTGAATGTAAGATGCATAACTCGAGTCATTCTCAAATTAGCTGAAGTATAGTTGAGTCGAGCTCCAATAACTTGGTTCATTTAAAGCAGTTATTTTCAACTCTTCCCAGCCTTCAAACCAGATGATTTTCGTTCTCTGGTTCCATATTAAACTACAACAAGAAGTGGCGGATGCATGATTGCGAATTTGACCTAGTTTGCGGAAACCATTTTTCAGTAATTTTACAAAAAAATTCAAGAGTGCAGGGGCCAAACACCCTTGGTCCGCCGCTGACGACAAGCATTGATTTGTCATATCTGACTTCATACTCACTGCATAAACATTTTATTTGCTGTGGGTGAGAAAAAGAAGTCACGAGAATGTTGCTTTGTTATCTTATCAATTCAGTTCATGCTTCTCCCTCCTTTTCCTCATTCCCAATTAACTTCTCGAGAAGATATTGACATTTGACCCAGATTTTTTCGTTCGATCGGATTGGACCCAGATTTTTTAACTCTCGTGAATTTTGACAAGAAAAACAGTTTGATTTTTCAAGTTCAGAATTGCTATAAATATGTTTGTCCTATAGGTGCCTTGTGTAATAGAAAAAACTTCTGAGTGCTGTTATAAAATCCACACAAGAATATCATGTCAATTTCCATTGAAGCTCTAGCAATGGTAGGTGCAGATTACCTTGATTGGGGTATGGACATTGAAGAATGGGAGCGCCGGGATTCGGAGCTTCCTCCCCATCTATTAGCCGAAGAAGAAGAAGAAGACGACGATGAAGAGGAAGAAGTCGGAGTACAGAGGAAGAAGAAGACTATTTGCGGTTTTCCGGGCACTTGTCAAGTGAAGGAATTCGAAAACGGGGTAGCAAAAAATAGGTTACCATCAAGTGGTCGAGGTGTGTAGAGGCCGGGGCCGTCACTATTCTTTTGACAAAAAATTAATTTGGAGAGGAGTGAATGTAAAATTTTTAGTAGGTTGTTATATTGTTTTTGTACAATTTTGTAGATCGTTACCCATGATATATTTACATCACATAATATTACATCAATTTTTTCATTCTACTGCGCTACGATAGTACCACAATATTATGGTATACCATTATGTGACGGTGGATGATGAACTGAGAAGTTGTGTCAAATTGAGTAATATTTTTTGTTTTGATAACCGGATGTCCGGATTAGCTTGCGCCCATCATATACTCCCTCCGTCCCTTTTATAGTGTGTACATTTCCATTTTGGGCTATCCCTTAATAAGTGTGTGTTTTGAAAAGTTAGTGGGTACATTTCCTATTTTGCCCTTAAAAGTAGATTCCTTTTTAAAAAGTTAGTGGGGTATTATTATATTGATAAGAGTAAGTAATGGAAAGTAGATGTAAAAGTTGATGCGAGAGAAAAATAGTTGAAATTCCCAGTTAACACACTTAAAAGGGGACGGAGGGAGTGTTTTTTTCATAACCAAATTGAGCAATCTTACAACCTTAATCCATCTGGTTTTTTTTTGGCCTTGGATACCCTTACTGAAATTATCTTTGCTTGTTACCAAGGGGTGGGAAAATGCTCAAACAGAATACTCCCCCTGTCCCATATTGCTTATCATGTATATTTGGGATGTTCCGAAATTCTTGTCATCTTTGACAAGGTAAACGAAAAGTGTGTAAATTTTCACAAATTACCCTTCATAAATGATTAAAATTAGCTTTTAAGGAAGAGAATAAAGGGTTGTATTGAAAATATAATCAAACTTTTTAGGGGAGACATGCATAACGTCCCTCTTAAAAAGTTGAATTTCCCGTACAAACCAAGTAAATATGTGATGGAAGAAAAGGTTGAGCAATATTATTGGTTCTCTACAAAACCCAGAGCCAAAAAAAGTACAGTAAAAGGTTGTGAGCAACAAAATTTCCGTTGCCGGGATTTGAACCCGGGTCTCTCGGGTGAGAGCCGAGTATCCTAACCAACTAGACTACAAGGAGTTGCCAATGTGGAACGAAATTTTACTTAAAATACAAAGTTAACAATCATGGTAGATTTCCCGCAATAAAACAAGAAATAGTAATTATTTTGTCAATTTCCAAACCAAAGAAACAAACAGCTTCTCGGAATCAAGTGGAAAATTCGGACATGGGGTTGCTATTGTGCAGTATATGCACAACAGCTGCTGTGCACAAGCAAACAATTTGTTTTCAATCTGAATCGTTAAAAATACTTGTGGATGACTGTGATTGTGCACAACAGTAATCCCGCGTCTGGAAAATTCCAAGTTCAATTCCCATTGGTAACGTTGGTGTTTCTTTTACTTGGTAATCCCATACCTTCGTACCCTTCCATATTTCTTTTTCATTGTCTTTGGGTGCATTCTGAACTCATTATGATAATTCATTTAAGAGATGCCGCAAAGAAAATATATTTGCAAATAATTAGTTTGATCGAACATTAATAATTATGTGAACAAGTTAATGTTTTCTTTATTAAATGGAATTGTGAATTACTCCTACACTTTAAACTTGGACAAGTATTTAACAAAATAAAGTAGAACTCTTTTTTTTCATGCGGAAATTACACATTATTGTAGGTTTTTGTGAGGTTTGGAATGAACTCATAAAATTGGAAAATACATGGTGAGGTATGGAGGGAGAAATGAGGTATGATCGAAGCTCGAGCATATTCTCTTCGGTTATTTCAGATTTATTTGTTGACAGTAATAGATGAATATATGATTGAATTAAGGTACCAAAGAAACAATGGTTTGTTAAAATATTTACGATTCAGATTAGATAGATGCAATATAATTTTTATTTCCTTAATTTGCACAAAAAAGAAAAAAAAATACTAAAGAAGCCCACCCTTTCTTCGAACTCAATCACCTCTGCATAATTTTTAGGGAAAATTCCAAAAAAGCCTCCAAACTTTGCCCCAAATGTCCCATAAGCCTCCAAACTTAAATAAACGTTAATTAGACCTCCAAACTTTTCACATTGTAATAAAAAAAGCCCACGCCGTTTGTTTCCGTCAATTGCCTAACGGGAAAAGCTTACGTGTCAACCTCTCGCCCCTATACGACGTCGTTGGAGGCCTGTGGCACCATTTTGGAGGGAAAAACGACCATGTGAGGGGCACGTGACCTCCCATTACCCAACTTACAGGGGTTCCTCGAGAAACCCAAACATATTTTATGCACTCTGTCTCACTGTCTCTCTCTCTCTCGAAAATCCTTTCGATCGAACACAACTGGAGTTGGGATTTCTTGATCTTCGAACACATTTTGAAGACAAAAATGGGTTGGATCATGCGAGAAACTGGTGGTTTGCCTCCTACATACGGTAGTCCCTTTATTCTTTACGCAAAAGTGAATCATTTAGTGTTTGTTTAATGTTTAACGAGTTCTGTTGGTAGCATCGATGGTGTTGTTTAATCATTTAGGGTTTGTTTAATTAGTACTTCAATATTATTGTTTAAAGGGTTCGTAATCGTTAGGGTTTTTTTAAAGGGGTTTTTGTTCCACTTAGTAAATTGCATGCATGTGTCAATATAAATTTTTTATTGATCATTGTGCAGATTCTGGAGAATATTTTACTATTAGGATGCATCATGGGGGTGTGTTCAGGGGTTTTCGAACAAGGGTTTACATGGGGGGAAGTATTACGTACTTTGATTTCCGTGATATTGATGAGATATCGTACATGGAATTACTGAACATGGCTTCTGAAATGGGTGAGTTTACGAGTATTGCATTTTATGGGATGTTAAATGGGTCAATGAAGTTAATCAAAGGTGACACCCAGACCACTGATTTGTGTTTGACTGTAGATAAACACAGAGTGGTAGAATGCTACATGGTATCTAAATTGGTTGAGTGTAATCCTACCCAAGATAGTCAAGCTGGTAATTCCAAGTTCCTAAGGGATACTAGGTCAAAGGGAAAGGGTAAAGCAGACAAACTCATTGATGTGGAAATAGGTAATGGTGATGACACATATGATTATGACCTGGACTCAAGTTCATCTTCTTCTGATGAGGATGAGATTTATGATAGTGATTTTGAGGTTGAAGATGATGATACACTATTTGATGCTAATGTGGATGATATGGAGTTTGTAGGATTAGATGAACCTGTAGTTACAAATGAAAATGCAGCAGTGGTTGATGAGTTAGCAGACATAGATGGTGATGAAGATGTTGTGTCATCTGATGATTTGAGGAGCATAAATAGTGATTCAGATGGAGATGAAGGGGGAGCCAATGGAGTGAAACACTCTGTTTTTAATGAGAAAACAGACATGGTCAATCCTACATTCAAAGTTGGGATGGAGTTTAAAAGTCATGCACTGTTCAGGGATGCTGTGAAAGAGCATGCTATTAAATGGGGAAAGGAGATCACATTTTCAAAAAGTGACAAGAGACAGGTAAGGGCAGCTTGCAATAAGGGCTGCCCTTGGACAATCTATTGTGCCTATGTTCCAAATGATGAAGTTTACAGGGTTAAGACATTTGTAGATCAACATGACTGTGTTAGGTCTTTCAATGTTCCATGGGTGAGCACAAAGTGGATTGTCAAGAAATACTCTGAGAGGATTAGGAAAAATCCTACATGGCCCATTCCATCCCCTGTTGAGACAATTGAGTCAGAGAATACTGTGAGGGTGAATCATCAAAAGGCATACAGAGCCAAGAAGTTGTCAGTGAAAATGTTAGAAGGCAGTGCAGCTGAACAATTTAAGTTGTTGAATTCTTATGCAAAAGAGATTTTGAACACTAATGCTGGTACAACCATTAAGATAATGAGGAAACCTGTAGTTGGTTCTGAGACTGAGGTTAAGTTTAAAAGATTTTACATATGTTGGGGTGCACTTAAGAAGGGGTTTCTGGAATCTTGTAGACCAGTAATAGGGTTGGATGGCTGCCACCTTAAGGGACCACATGGAGGGATACTGTTGACTGCAGTTGGCATTGATGCAAACAACTGCATCTATCCAATTGCTTATGCAGTAGTGGAGAAGGAAAAAAAGAAGACATGGTTGTGGTTTCTTGAGTTGTTGGGTGATGATTTGAATATTGAGAATTCATTCAGGATCACATTCATGAGTAATAAACAGAAGGGGTTAATAGACTCAGTAAGTACTTTGTTTCCAAATGCATCTCACAGGTTCTGTGTAAGGCATTTGTATAACAATTTTAAGGGGGAATTCAAAGGGTTGGTCATGAAGGACATTTTATGGAAAGCTGCAATGGCAACCATTGTGCCTCACTTCAAAAGAGCAATGGAGGAAATGAAAGCAGCAAATATAAAGGCATATGATTGGCTATGTGAAAGACCACCAGTGCATTGGAGTAGGTCACACTTTGACACATTCCCAAAGTGTGATATTCTATTGAACAACTTATGTGAGAGTTACAACTCTGCCATTCTTAAAGCAAGGGATCAACCCATTATTGGCATGTTAGAGAGGATAAGACTCATCCTTACAGAAACATTACACAAGAGGAGGGATGCAATGAAGAGGGCCAAACATCCCATTTGTCCCAAAATAGTGAAGAGAATTGAAAAAATGAAGGATGATTTGCAGTTGTGGATCCCTAGATGGTTTGGGAGTGACCACTTTGAGGTGACTGGACCTAGTGGAAGTCAATATAGGGTTGATCTAGTTAACAGAACTTGTGGTTGCAGGAAATGGGACATATCTGGAATTCCATGTGTGCATGCTTTGGCTTCCATAAAGTTCTTGGAGCAAGATCCATTGGAGTATGTTCATAATTGGTACAAAGTGAGCACATACTTGACTTGTTATGGGAATTCATTGAGTCCTATAAATGGAAGAGATCTATGGCCTGAGACTAATGATCCAGTGATGCTACCACCTGATGTAAAGAAAAGAAGTGGGAGACCCAAAAAGGCTAGGAGGAGGGAGCCTGAGGAGGTGCAAGATCCAACCAAATTGAGCAAGAGGGGTGTGAAAATGAGGTGCAGTGCTTGTGGAAAGTTGGGCCACTGTTACCAGTCATGAAGGAGAAACTATGGCTTCCCAGGAATCTAGGGCAGAGTCTGTCTTGACCAACCATAACACTCAACAAAGCACTGCTGCAGACCAGGGGAAGATGGTGTGGAGATGAAGGTTAGTTAGGTTGGCATGCTCAATCAAACCCAAGTGAAGATAGGGTAGTCACAAGGTGACAATATTTTGTTTTGGATAAGAAACATTTGCCACAGTATAAGGGCTTTTTGATGGATGGAATAGGGTAGTCATAAGGTTTAAAAAGTACTCCTTTTGCCACAGTATAATGGCTTTTTGATGGATGTAATAGGGTAGCCATAAGGTTTAAAAAGTACTCCTTTTGCCACAGTATAATGGCTTTTTGATGGATGTAATAGGGTAGCCATTAGCTTAGCTTTAAGACAGTGTTAGGTCTTTTGCCACAGTGTCATGGCTTTTTGATGGTTGTAATGGCCATGTATTTAAGACATACATCCAGTTAGCTTTTGGATGTTGAAATATGTAATGGCCGTGTATAGGCTTCCTTTTGGATATTATTCACTTATGTAATGGTTTAAGACCTACATGGTTGTTCTATATGATGCTTATGTTTTCTTGCAACATTAGTTGGTTGCATACCCGAAATGCTCTATTTTTGTGTTTCATACCATAATGGGGAAGAGAATACACAATTACAAAGTGAACAAATACTTATCTTCATTAACCTTAAATACAGCCAAGACAAAGCTTGGTCATTACATTGCATACCCACCAATCATACAAAACAGAGCCAAGTCAGAGCTCATTACACCACCATAGCCAACTACAAAAACAAAGGAAAATACACCACCACAGACCAACATAGACCACCATAGACCATACCTAGAAGCCCTAATAACCTACATACAACATACAATGGCAAATGCCACCCAAGTTAGAGCCAAGGCAAGCCACAACTTCTTCTCTCTACCTTTCAACCTGTTGATCTCAGCCTCCATTCTATTTCTCCTCCTAAGAAGCCCTGGAATGATTTGCACCGACCTCGGGCACATGGGTGGATCGAACCACGCAAAGTCATTGCACGCTGCATTGGGACATGACACAAATCTTCTTCCTGGGTTTGTCATCGTCCACGAGGTGTGCATCTCTCTCCTCGTGCCACAAACCATGCAGAGGTTGTGTTCCATTTGGTTTCTCATTGTTTTGGTGAGAGGGAGGAAGAGAGAGATATATAGATAACAAGGGAGAGAGAGAGAGAGAGAGAAAGAGAGAGAGAGAGAGAGAGAGAGAGAGAGAGAGAGAGAAAGAGAGAGAGAGAGAGAGAGAAGGAGAAAAGGTAGATAACAGGGGAGGGAGAATATATAGGAGGGATGACCAAATAGGCTGGATTTTACCACAGGGGGTCGTTTTTCCCTCCAAAATGGTGCCACAGGCCTCCAACGACGTCGTATAGGGGCGAGAGGTTGACACGTAAGCTTTTCCCGTTAGGCAATTGACGGAAACAAACGGTGTGGGCTTTTTTGATTACAATGTGAAAAGTTTGGAGGTCTAATTAACATTTATTTAAGTTTGGAGGCTTATGGGACATTTGGGGCAAAGTTTGGAGGCTTTTTTGGAATTTTCCCTAATTTTTATGATTCAGATCAAAGCGATGCTGAGATTTGAACTCAATCACCTCTGCATACAATTGGACACACAAACAACCCTTCACGGTTCTGTCAAGAAACCCACCCTTTCTTCTAAAGTTTTCGATTCAGTTCACTCGAAAGATACCACGTGCAAGTTGGCTTTACAGACAGAATTGAAAGGAAGGAAATGATAAACTAAAAAGGAATAGCTGAAATTGAAGAGGCTAACTTCCTTGATACTACGGGATTATTGTATCATTTTAAAATACTTTTCGAGTAAATAGATTCTGAATTTGAAGACAACCATCTGCTAATTGATTGGCAGAGAATTGATAAGCACCGAGGTTATATCATCCTTGAGCCTTGTCCCAGAATGAGTGTAAGTATCTTCATCCTTGTAAAGAACATGTATCACTCGTGCAAGATTGAGAATTCGGATGAGGAGAGGCATGGGAACGGCAGTTGGGCGGAGGCACTCTGAGTTCATGTCTTTGCATGCATTTGTAACTCTGTTTTGAAATTCAGCAAGAGCCTCTTCTTCTATTGCACCATGTTGTTTCATGTAGCATTTTACTGCTGAGGCGTGCTTTCTCTCTTTCTCAAACTGCAATTGCAACATCAGAAATGTCTCCATAATTTAGGAGAGGTAATCGGTAGGTTTAGCCAAGATTTTCTATACCCAATTACCCTTGTCTTACGGTTTCGTGATTCATTGGAAGCTTACAGTAATTGCAATCTTGAAATACCAAGACAGTAATATTGGGGGGATAAATATGCAGGTTTGAGTCACCAGGATCCGTCTCTTTCCTGTGCCACAGTGCTAATGCAAATCGGACTTGTCACCGAACAAGTCAGGACCCTAACGTTTGTGGTTTCTTAAACAGTGATGGATCCAACTTTGTGCAGAGGGGCAAACACACTCTCCAAAAATTTAAAAGCCTCATATGTTGCTGACATTTCGCAAGACAATCTCAATTATACGAGTTTGCACATCAAATTATATGATTTTGCACCACCATATTATGATACTTGATTCGCCTCCTTTTTAAATCATATCTTATGATCAGTGGTAAGTCAGTTGTATTACCTTGTGGTCAGCCATATCATCTGTGAGTCTCACAATAACGGTTGCAGCTTCAACAATTAAAGGATCATTAGACACCCAATCAAAGGCCTCTTTGGTCGCCAACTCTCCCATGCCAACAAGGGAAAGAACAGGCAACATTTTGTGACAACTGGATACAAGTGCGACGCACATATACTCTTCGATGTTTGGAACATAGCCTTCGTGAGACCATTTCGCTTCCTCAAAGTATGCTCTAGCCACACCCTTAATCTGGAATTTTTAAGAAATTTAACAAGTAATCAACTAAAACTTCATTTTTTGATTTCCAGTATAAAAAAATGTGACTCGGGTTGAGGCTTACTACAGATTTTGCGTAGTCGACGCAATATGATCTTCCTTTCTTGCCCATTTCTTCGTCAATCATCATGCTAAAATTCAAAAGTGCTTGGTAACACAATTTCATGTAGTCTGGAAGTTGATGCGAGGCATTCATTTCCCACCTAAAAATCAAGTTGCTTAAATCTTTTCAGCCGATAATTTATTACAAATTCAAGATTCAAACACAATCTTGGACAATTGAAGAGATTTTGATGGTTTTCATTAAGGACGACTCAAATCGAAGTTGAGATCATGAAGAGGGATATGAATCTAACCTCTGAATTGCATCAGTGAAGAGCTCAAGTTCCTCCAAGGAGGCATTGCTAGAATCATAAATGTCATCAACAATTGCAAAAATTGCAACAGATTGGCTTATAATTTTTCTAGCAAAAGAATATTGGGGTTCAAAGTACACTCCCATTGCCCAAAAGTAGCTCTCCACTACTCTGTCTCTTGCAAAAGGCGTTTTTCTTGCAAAGTCTAATTCCTTCCACCACCTGAAAACAATATACCATCAGGTTAAATCTATGTATTCATTCATTAATCACTTCAAGATGAATGTATTGAAATTTTTTCAAAACCCGTTTTTCTCAGGATCAATGCATATGAAAAATGTATCAAACAATAATCGATCTTCAATGATTTTTTGTTGGTCTGATGGACGAAGTTCAAAAAGTGAATGGTTTGAATTATCTAAATTGGCCCGAAAAGTACCCAAAAATGGGTCAGACTTTGATTGCTCAGTCTCTCAAAGGAACTAGAGAGTATCCATTTCCAAAAATTGTGAAAAAGACCTTTTTTCTCAAATCAAAAGTATCAAAAAAAGAAAACTGGATTTCTTGAGAGGCAAAACAATGCCAAAAGATGTTACACTGTGATTTCACGTAGCTCCATCTGTTGCAATTTCTGCAGTAAGTTGAAATCCATTTTGGCGAAATCCAATAGAATTTTGCTGTGGGAATCATCTCGTTCATAGAAGTAAATATAACGCCTCGACTCGAGTCTTGTCAAGCCCTTGTGGATGGGTTGATTTAGAGCATGAACTACTTGTGCTGCAAGTACACTATTGCTTAAGTTTGGTATTGCAGAATTGAGACTAGTGGTGGTAAAATCCAGTGCTTCGTCTAATATATCTTCTCCATGCACCCTCAGATGTGTAGCTTCGTACAAACTCAACATTCCTCGGACATCACCAATTATGGATTCTCGAAGATTTTCGCTAGCGTCCATGAATTTGTTGAATATATCTGCTTGATCAATGCACAATCACCGTCAGGAAGTGCTTTGATCACATCTGCTTGAATTGACACAAAAATATGAATGAGGAAAATGACTAACCACAGGAGACAGGGTATCCTTCTTGTCGTAGTAATCGAAACGAGAGAGCCACGGTGTAAAGATCACCATCGTTGGCGTATTTATGATCATCTTGCTGATAGGTTTCATACATGTGTTGTAATGCTGCTTCAATCTCAGCTTGGAAATGGTAAGCCACACCTAGGCGTTGGATAGCGTCAATGAGGCTCAACTTTTGTGAAGGTTTTTCATCTTCCATTAACATGTTTCTAACTTTTCCTTTAAGCTGATCGCGTTGTTCTTCCATTTTAACATCAGCTTCCTATCAAAGCAACGGAATGATACCGCATATCATTTTGGGATATTTGGTGGTAGGCCTTTGGATTTTCCAAAACATAGAAAAAAGAATACCAGAGTAAATCAAAGAGAAATAATTCTGCTCATCAAAGGAAATTTTATTAATCAGTGAATAAAGAATGGCATACAAAGGGATACCGGAGAAGACGGCATCACAACCAAGAGCATTAAATCCCAACTAGGTTGGCAACTATTGTTAGGAATCGAAAAAGGCGTTCAATTCACAACGCCCCTACGGATCTTGGAAACAGTCAAAGAAATCACAAAACAGAAAGACAGTGCCATAATGAACAAAAAACAGGAAAGACACACGGATATACGTGAGAACTTCAACGCGAGCAAAAACCACGGGAGCCACACATCAGTCCACCATAATCAAAGAATATGGCGTCCAAATCTTCTCTTTTCTCTCTCATAAAAGTTTTCTCTTGCCTCCTCTTGTGTTTAGATTGAAACCCGCCCCAACAACTATGCCTTAGACAATCATATGCCCAACTGAAAAACCCATAAAGAAAGTGTGGCAAGGAGCCAAGCCGAACAAGAGAAGACCAAAATAGATACAGATACAATACAAGCACAAAAGAAACAAAACAGTAGCTAGCATCATGTATAAATTCTCAACAGCAGCAGCAACTAGTGATCCAAAACTTTCCCCAAGAAATTCGGCGCAAGCAACCATCACTAAAAGCAAACCAAATCATGCCAAGCATGCCCAAGATCAGGCAAGGGAGTTTCAAACCAAAACAACCAAGTATCCAACTGAGCTCCTTTAATTCACTGGACCTTTTCTAGTTCAAATTTTGTATGTTAAACTCTTCGAGTTCGAGTAGACTAAAATCACATGAAACGGTACAAAATTTTTGAAAAAGATAAATCAAAATAAAATATTTTTGGAAAAAACATAGCTGATTATACCTTGACATCAGAACTGTAGGTGAGGAAATGATCTCCCCAAATGCTAGGATGAAAATGTGCAGGGTGACTTTGCGTGACATTCTCGGGTACGATACTACTTTTGATAACTGAAACAGCTGGAACAGAGCGCGTGGAAGTAACAGAAATTTTCAATCTTTCTTTTCTTGGGTACAGTTGGGCTTTGTGGGAGGACAAATAAGAGAGGGAAGGGTGCTGAACAAGAGAACAAGAATACTTTGGTGCTAACATCTCTTTCAATCAGGAATGTCAATATTGATAAGGAAGAGGAAACTGTGACCGATAGGAGGTTGAAGATGATAAACAGGTTGTGAGCAATTGGGGTTTTGGTGTGGAAAACAATATTGACTAGAAATTCTTAATTTTGGAACCAGTAAGATATTCTCTTATTATTTTAAAATTTTCCCACCATTTGGAATCCCACCAAAGGATGAAAACGTAACTCAACATAGTGACCGGGATAGAAACTCAAGTGGTATCCTGATAAGTGCCGAAATGTATACATTTTGGCCACCTAATTTACATTTGTTATGTTCCTCATTATTATTATTTAATGTCTTTTATTGCATTTTTTTGTAATTGTAGGTTCCAAGAGCAGGGTACCACTTTTGGCATTAATTTGAGAGTATTGTCTATTGCGCGAACGTATTACACTGAATCATTTTCCCTTATGCAATAAAGAAAAGAAATGCAAAGCTGTGGAAAATAAAGAATTGAAATGAAAAAGTGGAAAGTGGAGCAGTGGGTCGGCTGGGAAAAGAGAAAAGGAAAGAATTTGCGGAGCGCGATTGACACCAGATTATGTCCTACGGAGTGCTTACCAAAGTCAATAAATTACATGAGCTATACTGTTTTATTCCCGGTATTAAAATAAGAAATTTGACTGTTCCGGCACTCCAATCAGACTCCGTTTCAAGAATTAGTCGAGAGCATCGCATGCACCACACCAGATCATTCTTTCTTTCCATGGCAGCCGGCCATGTGCTTTCTTTTTTATTCCAAATAATCAAAGCAAAGAAAAAAAGCAATTGCCATTTCTTTTAAAAGGAATCTCTGCCATGGGATGGCAAGAAAATTAAAATAAAGGGGATCCATGGTGTCCATAAGCAAAATGCACCAATTATAAAGCCATTCATTTCTTTTGCTAAAACATTGGGACAGAGTGGAGTTCGGACAGAGAAGGGGACTTGACAGAAGGCTAGGGAGAAGGCTCCATGCCGGAGCAGAGGCTCTGCCTCTGTTCCCATTTTATTCTTGGAATGTAGAGGAAATCCTGGCCAAGTAATTTTAGTTATTGTACTTTATTTTTGGTTTGTTTCGGTTTATTCAATTTAATTGTATGGCTATTTATCTCTCATTTGTTAAAATGATTTTCTCGAGCATCTAAGATTGGGTGTTTGGTTTCTGTGATTTCAAACACTACGCCGTACAATAATTTCACAGAAAGTATGATTTAGAAATGATATAGTCTATCGTGAGAA
>JAXBDA010001121.1:0-61337 GCA_036023075.1 Gaultheria prostrata | reverse complement strand
TTCCTTTTGATTTTGGTAAATTTTTTCGTTTGAGTGCCTTAGTAAATGAGGAGATAATTTAGGGATGGAGTGCCTTAAGTAATTTTTATAGTTTGAAAAGGTTAGTTTTGTAACTTCATTAAATTTTAGAGTGCCTGCATCAAAAAAGGGATCCCCAAAATCAGCTTCCTAAAATTATAGTAACTTACATATGTTTCTCGTATCGAGGTAGAGTACAAAGAAATAACTCAATATATCTAGTAGACTATAATTATTCTTGATACTCTTTTATGCCATAAAACGAATTTATGGTAGAATAGGGTCAAAACCTCTGGTAATGTCTTTCTCAATATAGGTGCATTTTGGCATAAAAAGTTTCAGTGAAAATCATGTATCGTAATTGCAGCATTCATGAAATGAGAATAATAACTTAAAATTATGGATTGTTTTTAAGTGTGGGCCAATAAATTTTTTTCTTCTTAATTTAGACTCTAAGTTATTAATCTTTTAAGTAAGCTTCTTTAGTTTGAACCCTTGGCTTTCGATCACTTCAGTTGAACTTGGGGGTCTTAGCTCATTTTCTTTTTACTTGGCCTATTTTTCTTGTTAGTGAAAACTATTCATTTTCTTGAGATCAAAATATTTGAGAGAAATCGAGACAATAAAAGAATATGGACCCGACTTTAAAATAAAAATTAGAGAAGTCAAAATTAAGCAAAAAAATTTGTATGTTTTCCTTATTTTTGTGATCAGTAAACACTTTCAAACTTTTGGTCATTTTTTTACCTTTACAATTGTTATTGTCAAGATGAATAAATAATCTTAAGATTACATGTTACTCAAAAAATTGCAGAGGTGACTAGCATAGGTAGTTTGGCCCAAAATAACCTAATAATGTAAACTCCATAAGCCGAGCTCCCTTTTTGGATTGGCACGTCAATGACCAAAATACACATTTGCGTGTATTCCCCAGTTTATCGAGTTGTAATTTTTATATTATTTTAGAGCATCTATTTTAGGATGTGGAAAAGAATCTCATACATTGTAATTTTTACTTTTTCCACTTGAGTGCGCTAGTTTTTAGTCAAGACATCCCTCCAAGCAACATTGGCCTTCATTACTTGGCAGATTTCAAGACAGATTCATTTTGCTCAAGCAAAAAGTTTTTGCTCGAGCGAAACAGGCGTTTTATGTGCAAACGGGCCACAGCAGTTTTCAGCCCATCGGTACTCTACATATATGACCTTTTAGGTCAAAAATAAGCACCTTGGCTGTGTATAACCCTAGCAGACATTCTTTCACTTTTCATCTCTTTTGGTGGCTAGGGTTTGTTTGCACCTTGAAGAACTACAAAAGATCGGATGAATCTTTGATACTTATAATCATCTTCGAGGGGTTCTTTAGATTAACACACTCTTCTACAACACAAAGTCCTTTCGTGGAGTTCGGAAGGCAAACAGTTGGAAGGCTTGAGGATTCAAGATTCGGCAATCATGCAGAGGTGTGATTAACGTGGATTCGGCAAGTAGGTTTTAGGCTTCGTGGTGAGGATACACGGACACTGAGTAAGATCTCTTGTATTCACACAATGGTTATAGTGCATGATTCCTTCCCGTGGTTTTTTCCCGTTTTTGGGTTTTTCCACGTAAATCTTTGTGTCGTGTGTGATTAATTATTTGTCTAGTTTGTGTGATTGATTGTTTTTCCATTATTCTAGTTAATTTAATTCCGTGACTCGATTAAGGAATTTCATTTGGTATCAGAGCGGGTTGCTCTTTTTTTTTTGGAATCGTTGTGTTCTTGAGCAGGTCCTAATTTATTGAAAAAATGGAAAGCACCAATCGCCCCCTGTGTTAGATGGCACAAATTTTGATCACTGGAAAGCGAAGATGGTATGAAGGCTATTGATGAAGATGTATGGATGGCGTGTGAAGTCAAATACACTCCTCCGACTAAAACAGAGGATGAAGTTACTAGACCAAAACCTAGCGTAAAATACTCTAAAGCTGAGAAGATTGAAAGGGCTGCAAATAGTCATGCACTGAATATACTCTTTACTTACGTGGATAGAAAAGAGTTTCATCGTATTTCAACATGCAAACTTGCTAAGGAAGCATGGGACATTTTGGTTACAACCCATGAGGGAACTAACACGGTGAAATAGGGGAAGTTACAGTGTGTTACAACTTAGTTTGAAATGATTCGGATGGAGGAGAATGAAACTTTCGATGAGTTCTACGCCAAGCTAAATCATATTGTCAACACAAGTTACTCTTTGGGTGAGCCTATTACTCCTTTTCGTGTTATTAAGAAAATATTGCGTTCTTTGCTGAAACGTTTTAAAACCAAAGTCGATATTTTGGATGATGACTCCGATAGTGAAAAATCAAGAAGTGATTCAGATGATGAAAATTTTAGAAAAAATTATGTAGCCTTTACTGGAAAATTGGATCAGGAAGGAGAAATTGATAGTGATTTTGAAGAAAAATTGGTTGACTTTGATGAATTAAAAGAGGCGTATGACAAGTTGTATCAGGAAAGTGCTAAAATCACTAAGCAGAACATAAAACTTGGTAGTAAATTCGAAGCAGTCAGTGCTAACTTAGCTGAAGCAGTATCTATCGCCAGAGAGTTGTCAGAATCATTGGAATACATGACACAAGAGAGAGATAGTCTCAAGAAGGAAGTGTGTCAGCTCCGTTCAAAAGTAAAGGGTTTTGAAGAACTCAGCAAATTGAATGAAGGTAAAATACAAAACTTATCTATTGAACTAAAAAATGCTAATGGTGTTTTCAAGCATTTCAATGCAGGATCCAAAGCATTGGTTGACATTCTTGAGGTTCAAAGGCCAGCCAACGACCGATCTGGGCTCGGATATCATGCCTCATCCTCTGGTCAAGATAAAGGAGAAAAGGAGTCTCATGAAAAGAATATGGAAGGTGTATCAAAAATCCAGCTAAATGCTTCAATATTTCAGAATAAACCTAAGGAGGTACAAGCTAAGCCCATTCAAAATTTCGCTAAGCCTAAATTTTTTACCAAAACTCCTAGATACAATAAAAGGAATAATATTAAAAAATTCATTTCTATTTGTCATCATTGTGGAGTTCAAGGCCACATTAGACCTCAATGTAGGAAGCTGCATGGCACTCATACTTCGTGCGCACACTTTGCACATTATCATGATTATAACACTTTTATTCCTACATGTCATTTTTGTGGGGTGAAGGGTCACACTAGACTGAATTGTTTTAAACTTCATGGGTATCCCAATGCCTCTTCCTGTTATTACCATGTTAATAATTATGGGGGTAAAACCCAAAGACCTAGATGTAGGGTGACTTCACATGGACATAATAAGACTGTGAATCTTAAACCTGTAGTTAAATTGACTGAGAAAGTTGAGAAGGTCAAAGTTAGACCTATTTGGATGAGAATTTCGGACATGAAACCGCGCGCTAATTTATGTACCAACCCTCTTGATGACGTTGTATCATCCGGAGGAGTTGATTTTGCCTTTTAAGGCTTGGTCTCATAACCATAGTCGTCTAGGTTGGATCACATTGTCTATCTTTTACATAGAGCTATGGTTTATGTTTGGCTATATTTGTCATTGTTTCGTTGTTTCGATTGCTTCATTACCAAAAAGTTAAAAAAAAAAAAAAATTGTACAATTTATTATATGTTCCCTATGTTGCTTTATATTTCTATTTGAAGTTTTTCATTATTTCTTTAAAAAAATAAAACAAAAAATAATTACATTGTCTACCATGATAACAATTGTTTTGGCATCTTCTGGAGCATATTTATAATTGAATTGGTTGTTAAAGGGGGTTTTTGAAAAAGGACACATTAGCTATGTTTGCTTTCATTCTATTTTCCTATCATGTGTGTTGTTGTTATATTGGGTGGAGCATGGTATTACCTCAGTGTCCTACACTTACACATGACAAAGATAATGTGCCTCTGTATCCCTTCCTGACATTTCTTATGAAAATGGAGAGGTCTTTAATTTTTCCCCTGAGATTGACCGTTTAGCATTTATGATTTTGTCAAGGGAGTTCAGTTAAAAAAATAAAAAAATAAATAATAATAATAATGCAGCATGTGAGTATGTTTTAATGTCTATTCGGGAATTCACTGAAGTAACCGGCTCCATTCGGCTTACAAGTCCGGACGGTCGCGTCAAAAAGGTGAAAAGATCTTGTGAAGAGTTTTAATGTCTATCCGGGCATTCATTGAAGTAACCGGCTCCATTCGGCTTACCAGTCCGGACGGTCACGTCAAAAAGGTGAATAGACCTTGTGAAGACATTCACATTGGACCACTTGCTTAACCGGTTACATTCGGCTCTATCCAGTCGGAACGGTCGCGCCAAACAGTAAGTGGGGTAAAAGGGAATGCCGAAACAACTTTATTTGTTAACAATATATTGATTAATAATGTTCCTATTATTTTTTTTTTTTTAAACGGAGGTGGAATAAATTAAGGGGGAGTGTGAGTCTGGTGATTAAATGTTATGGAGTTTTTTGACTGTCCAAAAATGCTTGGTTTGACTTCTTGAGGGGGAGTTTTTTAGACCTCCCATGTGTTCATATGAAACCAAGGATTTGTGATTTTATTGAGCCTAATTGCCTTTGTCGTGATTCACACACACACCTTTGTCACTCTGGTTTGACCATTGTTATATCTAGTATACTCGTATCACTGTGATAGGTTCATAGCCTAAGTGCATGCATTAGTTTATTGGTGTGCTTATTTATCAATCCCCTTAACCATCATTTTATTTTGCGGATATGCTTTAAATATGTGTTTAAATTTTAAAGTACTCTAATTCCATATTTCCTAAGCAAAACTTCACTTACTTAAGTGGCCGTGGTTGTTATTCTTTTTTTATGCTCCTATATTACAAAAAAATTATAAATGCTCATGACTAATGGAAGTCTTCTTTATTCCTATTTTTATAATATTTGGTTTCCTTTTCCCATACAATAATCAGTAGAGATCTTATCTTGGGTTTGACGAAAGTCATTTTAAAAATTTAAAAAAAAAGAAGAAGAAGAAGGGGTGCCCGTGTTCTCTTTCATTCTCTAGAAATAAGATCTTAAGGAAACTTAGTCATCTAGTTGATCTTATTGCCTTAATTATTAAATCATTTTTTTTTAAACCTAGTCATCCCTTATATTTTGGACTATTTCGGCATGTTATTTCGGGTATTTTGTTAGCCGTGTCTGGCTCTCTCTCATCCTAAACTGCTATTATGGAACTTGTATGTGTTATGTTTAGTGCTTGTTGGGATATCTTGTTTTATCTGGTTGCTTCCTTTATGTTGCTATGGATTCATCACCTACTAGCTTGAATATTTGGGTTACATTATCTTGGTTGTTCTGGTTATCCCTTTGTCCTTCTATGACAAAAAGGGGGAGAAAAAGTTATACTAATGCGCTAATGCTAATGGTTTTCTTGTGAGTTGTTTTGATGCGTCTTGCAGGTGGTTCAATTAGGGGATAGGCATATTATTGCGTGTATTTTGTCATCGAAGTACCAAAGGGGGAGATTGTAAACTCCATAAGCCGAGCTCCCTTTTTGGGTTGGCACGTCAATGACCAAAATACACATTTGCGTGTATTCCCCAGGTTATCGAGTTGTAATTTTTATATTACTTTAGAGTATCTGTTTTAGGATGTGGAAAAGAATCTCATACATTGTAATTTTTATTTTTTCCACTTGAGTGCGCTAGTTTTTAGTCAAGACATTCCTCCAAGCAACATCGGCCTTCATTACTTGGCAGATTTCAAGACAGATTCATTTTGTTCAAGCAAAAAGTTTTTGCTCGAGCAAAACAGGCGTTTTATGTGCAAACGGGCCACAACAGTTTTCAGCCCATCGGTACTCTATATATATGACATTTTAGGTAAAAAATAAGCACCTTGGCTGTGTATAACCCTAGCAGACATTCTTTCACTTTTCATCTCTTTTGGCGGCTAGGGTTTGTTTGCACCTTGAAGAACTACAAAAGATCGGATGAATCTTTTATACTTATAATCATCTTCGAGGGGTTCTTTAGATTAACACACTCTTCTACAACACAAAGTCCTTTCGTGGAGTTCAGAAGGCAAACAGTTGGAAGGCTTGAGGATTCAAGATTCGGCAATCATGCAGAGGTGTGATTAACGTGGATTCGGCAAATAGGTTTTAGGCTTCGTGGTGAGGATACACGGACACTGAGTAAGATCTCTTGTATTCACACAATGGTTATAGTGCATGATTCCTTCCCGTGGTTTTTTCCCGTTTTTGGGTTTTTCCACGTAAATCTTTGTGTCGTGTGTGATTGATTATTTTTCTTGTTCGTGCGATTGATTATTTTTCCGTTATTCTAGTTAATTTAATTCCGTGACTCGATTAAGGAATTTCAAATAATATATCCTAATATTTTTCAAAAAAAATCGTAGTCATGGTGACTGTTGCTATTTGTCTCTTTTTGGCGTTGTTCTTGTTCTGAAAGAGTCAATGTACATTTTTTTTTGTCTATAACAATGCTATAAAATACTTTGTGAAAACAAGGGCTAGTTTAGTCACGTTCTTTTATTTGCAATTTATTTAAATGAATTAAATAAGTAAAACATAAAATATGAAAAATTAGTTTCTCCTCCATCCAGCTTTGTAAACCTTCAAAAAATCATACTTTTTTTTTTTTTGCCATTCGATATATATCAGTGGGCGGTTAGCGGGGGAGTTAGTGAGTTAGTTCAGATGGGGTCTAGAGAAGCTATCCATAGCCCTATACCCCAAACGTCTCTACCGAAGTTCGAATCCTGATCTCGCTTGTGGGAGAACCAGGAGATAATTGCTAGGCTCAATAAAATCATACTCATGTAGCACTGATGAGTCATGTATGACATTAACACAGGTCCATAAATAGTACTTCACCAATGAGAATGTGTTCCACTACTGTACGGCATTCCTAACCTTCATTCCCGGGGTCTAGTTGGTTAACCAATTATATTTAAATTTGAATAGAAAACCTTAAAGCCACACCCAATTACCAATTGATTCTTGATAATTTAACAAGAAAACCTGAAATAAAATGCTTAGCATAGATCGTAAATTCAACAACCGATTTGAGTTAAAAGAGAAAAAAAAAATACAACATGACTTTGTTTGGCTATTCATACTTCCTAATTAATTGACATTTTTTCACTACATGGTTCATTCTTTAACGGCCTTTGGGAGGTTTGAGTTTAACGGCCTTCGGGAGGTTTGTATCTGGGTTTCGAATCAAAATGGGCTCAAAGTGGGCCCAGTACCAACCTCATTTTCCTCTGATGGCCTTGGTTTTAACGGTGACTAGGCCTTCGAATCGCTTGTTCAAGGATTTAACGGCGAGATCTTCGGCGGAAAAGGTTTCCGACGAGGTGGAGGCAGAATTGGTGTTGTTGGCCATTGGAGGTGGGAGTTTGAGAAAGTGGGTATGTTGATTGGTTTCTTTTAGGAGTGGTTGTGGGTATTTATTAAATGGGGATAGACGGCGGTGGGAAGGTGGGGTTAGGGGTGTGGTCGGAGTTCCATGGCTGAAGGCAGCGACGTTTGGTGGGAGGAGGAAGTGAGGTGCGGGGTGGGAGTGGAAAAGGGCGTGGTAGGTGTTCGTCGAATTGTTTAGCGGAAGGGAAGGAGAAGAGCATCAGCATCCCACCTTCTCTCTCTCTCTCTCTCTCTTCAAGTCTCTATCTCTCAAACTCTTTCAGTACTCTTCTCTCTCTCCAGTCTTCAACCTCAATTTCAGCTAAACAATTCGACGAACACCTACCACGCCCTTTTCCACTCCCACCCCTCACCTCACTTCCTCCTCCCACCAAATCGCCGCCGCCATCGGCCATGGAACTCCGGCCACACCCCCAACCTCACCTTCCCACCGCCGTCTATCCCCATTTAATAAATACCCACAACCATTCCTAAAAGAAACCAATCAACATACCCACTTTCTCAAACTCCCACCTCCAATGGCCAACAACACCAATTCTGCCTCCACCCCGTCGGAAACCTTTTCCGCCGAAGACGTCGATGTTAAATCCTTGAACAAGCGGTTCGAAGGCCTAGTCACCGTTAAAACCAAGGCCATCAGAGGCAAAGGAGCTTGGTACTGGGCCCACTTCAAGCCCATTCTGATTCGAAACCCAGATACAAATCTCTCAAAGGCCGTTAAACTCAAACCTCCCGAAGGCCGTTAAAGATTGAACCATATATGTAGCGAAAAAATGTAAATTAATTAGAAAGTATGAATAGCCAAACAAAGTCATGTTGTATTTTTTTTTTCTCTTTTAACTCAAATCGGTTGTTGAAATTACGACCTATGCTAAGCATTTTATTTCAGGTTTTCTTTTTAAATTATCAAGAATCAATTAGTAAGTGGGTGTGGCTCTAAGTTTTTCTATTCAAATTTAAATAAAATTGGTTAACCAACTAGACCCCGGGAATGAAGGTTAGGAATGTCGTACAGCAGTGGAACACATTCTCATTGGTGAACTATTATTTATGAGCCCGTGTTAATGTTATACATGACTCATCAGTGCTACATGAGTTTGATTTTATTGAACGTCGTTTTTTTCTTTTTCTGTCATTCGTCATTCTTATACTATTACATGGGGAAGGGGAATGAGACTCGATCTTGGAATACATTGTGGGACATCCAAGAACTCTACCGCATGAACTAGCTCCCACTTGCGATTTCATTGAACGTTTTACAATGCTGGATAAAGGAGAAACCAATTTTTCATATTTTATTTTGTACCTATTTAATTCATTTAAATAAATTGCAAATAAAAGAACGTGACTAAACTAGCCCTTGTTTTCACAAAGTATTTTATAGCATTGTTATAGACAAAAAAATCTACATTGACCCTTTCAGAACAAGAACAACGCCAAAGAGAGACAAATAGCAACGGTCACCACGACTACGATTTTTTTGAAAAAAATTAGGATATATTATTAGATTATTTTGGGCCAAACTACATATGCTAGTCACCTCTGCACTTTTTTTGAGTAACATGTAATTTGTATCCTTTAGTCCTCTATCTTCTTTTTTATACGGAAAATCCCAACATAATGCTATGTTTGGCTTGATTTATAAAAAAATTAATTATTTTTCTCTTTTTAAGCTATTTATTTTGTTAGATTAATCTTAAGATTATTTATTCATCTTGGGGATGACAATTGTCAAGGTAAAAAATGACCAAAAGTTTGAAAGTGTTTGCTAATCACAAAAATATGGAAAACATACAAATTTTTTTGCTTATTTTTGTCTTCTCTAATTTTTTATAAAGTCTGGTCCATATTTGTTTATTGTTTTGATTTCTCTCAAATATTCTGACCTCAAGAAAATAAATAGATTTCACTAACAAGCAAAATATGCCAAGTAAAAAGAAAATGAGCTAAGACCCCCAAGCGATCGAAAGCCAAGGGCTCAAACTAAAGAAGCTTACTTAAAAGATCAATTAATTACTTAGGGTCTAAATTAAGAAGAAAAAAACTATTGGCCCATACTTAAAAACAATCCATAATTTCGAGTTATTTTTCTCATTTCGTGAATGCTGCAATTGCAATACATGATTTTCACTGAAACTTTTTAAGCCAGAATGCACCTATATTGAGAAAGACATTACCAGAGGTTTTGTTCCTATTCTACCATAAATTCTTTTGATGGCATAAAAGAGTATCAAGAATGATTATACTCTACTAGATATATTGAGTTATTTCTTTGTACTCTACTTCGATATGAGAAATATATATAAGTTATATAATTCTTATGCTATTTTATATATCTTTTTAATTTAGTAACTACTAATGTAGCATTGTCTTTTCTCAAAATGTTGATATTTGTAAGCATTAGCAGCTTCGCCACTCATATATAAGTTATAGCTTTGGTTGTGCACTAATTTAGACAATTCAAAAAGGCGTAAATCGTCTCAAGGTTAGTTGAGTTACTATACCTATAAAAGAACAAAAAAGAAGAAGAAAATAGAAGGGGAGAAAATGAGGGATAGATCAATCTATTTTTTTTAAAAAAAATTCATATTTGTTGTTTTCATCTGCAAGTCGAACCCATTTTTGAGTCCTTAATTTCATGTTTGTTGGTTGTGATAGGGAAGGGGGAAGGGGAAAGTGAAATTCAATAGAGTCTTTAACTGTATTTCAAGTAGCTGGAATCCATTATTTTCTCCAATTTATTAAATACTTGTACTCTCTTGTTAATGTCACTTGTACTTAAATAATTATCCTAATCACTAGTGCATTTCATATTAAGTGTTACTATCAAAATAAGATGTTAAATTGTTGAGAACTCCATTTGCCCCCATTTAGTTTTTACTATATTCAAAATCTTCCAAATTTTATTAATTTCTATGGGGTCGACTTATAAGGAATGTCGCCGTAATTTTGAAAAGAATTTCGTAAATAGTCAGTAAAATTCATCGAGATGCACATAAATTGGACCAGACGATATTCATTTTAGAAAGAAAAGGACGTCATGAACCTCCCCATAATAACAAACATATGAATACAGGTTATTGTTTTTGGCAATTCCTTAAGTGTTAATGACATAGGTTTTTCGCAAATCTATACAGACCAATATTGGCATTCCTTTTTTGGAGTGCCGTTAACACTTTACTAATATTGAGATTCTCTTTTTGGAGTGTCATTAAACATTTTGGACAGTGCAAATATTAATTTCCTAAATAAAATGAAGAAATAAAGGTTTCACTTCTAAGGGCCACCATGAGGAATCATAAAAAAAAATCATCGGGAAGAACTTCATCCGAGCAGTTTTTCATACAAACCGTATATTTATATACACATATACACACACGTATGAAATACTTACAACGTGAAAACAACAAAAAAATTATGAAAAAAGAGTTGCAGATTTGTCAAGTGATCACCTTTTTTTTTTACTGTCTCAAATAGGCAACTAGCGATAAAGATGGAAAAGATACTGATTTTATTCCATTTTTAAGATTATTATTTGCTAATGATGATGATCGAAAACTATGCAGATTAATTAAAGAAAAAATTATTATTTGCAAATGATGATGATGGATGGATACCATGCAGATTAATTAAAGAAAAATTGACAACTTTGACCAGCAAAAATTTAAGACCAAAGAATAATTGCTGACGTGATTGAAGCCGTCCGTGAGAATGGAGGACAGTGATAGATGTTGGAAATATTAGTTAGAATTTCTGTAAATTTATATAAATGGAGATAACGATATAACAAACAAAAAAAAAATGATGATACAACAAATACGAAATAAGAGAGATTGGAAAAACTTATATTGATCGAGGCTCGCGTAAAGCGATCTCCTAAGAGAAGATATGTCTCCGCTTGTACCGAGTTATGTGACATTCTACTCCCAAGATACAACGATTATCCACGGAAGCTTCGTGTGCAGCTAAAGCTTTCCACACAAATCAAGAATTGCCCGTATGCTCAAAATAATAAACTTATATCTCAATGAATCTCGATATATATGTGTTGCATATAGCTCGTAGGTTTTATAAAATATTTTCTTCAAGAACAATCTTCTACATCTTGTGGACTAGCCACCTTTATATAGGAAAATAAACCTCCTATTCAATTAACAATTGCATATGATAGGGATTTAAAGACGCAATATAATATTTTGGAGTTACGATTATTAATACCCATTAACCATCAATTTAATTAGCTAATATAATTAGACACAATAAATTGGTTTAAATATATTTTTAAAAGCTTTTTCTAACAATAGATTAGTCAGTAGAAATTACAAAATTAAAATCTTTCATGGATTTTTGGGGGAAAAAAGAAAGGAAATACAACGAAATAAATTCGTTAATACTTTTACGAGTAAAAATTGCAAATACAGCAAAAAAAATACATGCCTTAGATTAGTGTTGTTGTAATTATGAGCTAGAGTAGTACTTTGGATTTGCATACACAAACTATATAAAAATGAGAATTTCGTTAATTTAACAAAGAATAAAGATCATTGAAAAAGAAGAGGCCATTGTATTCCTATGTAAATGGGTGGCTACTGGGAGGAGAGGATCGAACCCCGAGTCACGATCACGAAAAGGAAAGTACGAGGTGAGGTGAGACAAAGTGTTACTAACAGGAGTCGAACACAAAACTTTGGAAAATTCCCAATTTAGATTCCAATAACATAAAGGCCTCAAACCTATGGTATTTCTCGATGGGTTAACCTCAGTTGTTTTTAGCTACAAAGGATTTGGAGTGTCGATTCAATTTTCTATAACATATTTTAAATAGGTATGTTAATGGATTGGATTAAATCCGAATCTAATTACTGAAATCTGATCCCATAATTCAAATCCGATAATTCAAAAATTAACTGCTCATATTCAGATCGATATATTTGATCTATTTAGGAATCCAATTGGATTATTTCAAGTATTTTTTGTTTTTTTAAGAGTGTTAAATATTTAGATGTGATTTCAAAAATCCAAATTATGAAATCTCTAGTTTACATGCTTAACTTTGAATAGGATAAACGAATCGAGTCGAATCAAGTTGGCGGACCTGATATTCGATTTTTAGGATATTCGAATCCGATTGACCTAAACAAATTGGAAAAAAACCAAATTCCAAATTTTTATAATCGGATCGGCATCCGAATCTTGACGGGTTCAAATTAAATCCGGTTCAGGTCTAATTATAAGCAATGAAAATCAATCAATTAGGAACAGAGTTGTGGAAATGGTTGCAAGACTTGACTTGGTAGTTGTCCCATTAGAGAAATTAGGGTAGACTTGGTAGTGGGTCAAGTCTGGTTAACTTTTGAAATAAAGTTAGGTCAAGAGTGCATATAATGTCTGAATTTCTATTTCCAAGCGTCAACTTTACGAAAGGACTAGCCGATGTTTGTGCCTAAGGACACATCGAATAGTAATACAGTCTCAAGTTTAAGTTACGCGTTCATTCCAATTTTTATACCCGTCAAATGTAATCTACGCACATCATTCAATTACAACTTTTAACCGCTTTCCTATTTGATCATAAAAGACAACATTTTAAATAATGATACATTGCCTAAAAAGTCATGTGCTCATTAGTGAGATGCTCTGGACCATGAATGAAGGAAGAATGGTAATGAGCACAGAAATTAATTTGGGTCTCTAGGCCTGTCATTCCTGATGTCTTTCGGCTTTGATTTGAGGGTATGGTTCTGCAGCAAAATGTTCATGTAGCTTCTCGGTTCTTGGAGGTTTATGGGGGGCACTGTTTGAGTGGTACTCTGAGAGCAGCCACTTTGTGCATATTGTCAAATGTTAGGTCTGTCTCCAATCATCCACGCCCATATCCTCAATGATTGGAGACTAGATAGGTTTTGTTATTGTTGTTGTTGTTGCCTAAAAAGTGAGTGAGGCACAAAGGCGGGTAAAATTAGCAAGAGAATATGTTATGTATCTCTTTAGGAAACGTAATCCGACAGCTACAACCTTAGCATGATAATATGCTCGGACAGTCGTGAATGTTACTTTATTTATATGCCTAGACATTTTGGTGCAAAACCGATCATCTTATAGCTAGTATTAGATAATATTCTTGTTTTGGTCTCTACCTAAATGTTTCTGTCAAACTTTTAATGGGGCATTTGATTGATTTAGGACACTTTTGATAGAAAATCAATGGCTGGGATTTGAACAAACCCCCACCCTGTTTTTTCTTTAGATTGGAGAGCAGAGAAAAATGAGGTGAGACCTGGCCAAAAAACCCAAAAGATCATGTAGGCCCAAGTTGAAATTAGGTCGCTCTTGCAATGAAAAGTTTGGCCCTGCAAGCCCACCCTTCAGGGATGCCTTTATCGTCGAGGAAGATGTACTATAGACTATAGTATATGTGCGACTCGTTTAAAAAAGCGGGCCGGAAAAATTTTCAGTTCAATTATCAGCTCCAAAAAATACGATAAAATAGAATAACACCAATTCATTGTCGGAAAATAAGAAAGATTACGATAAGATCCAATATAAGGCCCATTTGCTAATACTTGTTTATTGGCTTATTTGGTAATCAAACTTATTAACATTCTATCATTTAAATATTACTCCAGAACTCGCAACTATTCCAAAAAAAAATTAAAAAAAATTATTCCAGAACTAAAATTCAAATATTAGTTAATAGGAGTACAACAATATCGAAGATGATTCAAGTTCAACAAATGTAACATTTCCCAACTAATTTCAAGTGCACGAATAACGTTTGCAGTAAATGAACGGAGCGAAAAAGGATAAGGCATCCATGGTGATCATTACATTACCTTCTCATACGGCTCCAATGCTTTGTGTTCAATACATGGCGTTAAATATTAAGCCACATTTTACCGAGACCATAAAACGCTCAGAAGGTAAATCCTACCATGAATGGTTAGCTTTTTAGGATGACAATTTGGGGATAAATGAATATAATGCTATATGTTATATGAGGTTCTAAGTGCGAGAGTACAAAATCAAGGGGGCACATGACGGTAGCAGATCCGTTGTCCCAAACTCCATGTCCCGTGCATCCGAGCCATTCATCCGAACAATTGAGGGCTTAGATTCCATATCACTCCAAACAAATCTGAGTCATCCATATTTATCGGCAAATCCAAGCTCTCGATTGCTTAGATGGATGGCTCAGATGAACGGGACATGGAGTTGGGACAGGATTGTCGGGACAGCAGATCCGCTTCCGCACATGACCCTCCTGAGATGAGTAGACTAAGATCATATTATGAACATCAAGATGCTCCCAATAGATCGGGGACTAAGGTTTCCTTGCTTAGGTGTTGGGTTTTATCTTGGAAGGAAGTCGGAAGTTTTGAGGTAGTTTCATGGTTTAGTTTAGGAATCTATAGGTAGATTTTTTGGGGGTTTCCCAAGTCTTGAAACAAGTTCAACCTAACTCATGTACCTAATAGTACCAAAATACTACGTAACAATTAAAAAGGCCGAACAAAATTAGAAAACCTAAATGGCAAGAGAAAACTCTAAACTAGGTAATAGATTATTGGGTCATGGGTCAGTGTTACATGTCTCCGTTCAGTTTTCGGTTTTGTTCGGTTTACTTCGACCAAACCGCCAAACCAAAACTCAACAGGTTTCAATTTTTTCCCACAATCCAAAACAAAACCGGACCAATTGCTTGGAAACCAGACCAAACCAGTTTTTTTCGGTTGGTTCGTTTTGTCGGTTTTATTTCATCCTAGACCTTGGCCCTAACCCGGATTAAAGTAGGGGCCGGCATAGATCGTTTTCATCATTCTTGGTTTGTTGGCCTAAAATTGTCATATCAATTTCGACTCGGAACTTGTGATGCCTACACACAGATACTAAGAATTTCCAAAGCACCAAAAAGAAACACTACAACGATTACCAAACATTTGCATTTAGACTCTAAAATGACATGACAATGAGAGTTTTATAATATTACTCTGAGTATTTTGTTCTCAATATTGCAAAAAAGAATATTGATAGCAATTAATTTGCTATGCTATAGTTTAAAGAGGGTGGGGGGTGTTTGCTTTCTTTGTATGAATGTTCAAGAATATTTTCATAAAAAGAAAAAGCATATTCAAGGATGTGGTACTTCGGGAAAGATGAATTTGAGGTACTACGTACTAGGGCTGGAAACGAGTTGAGTCGAGCCGAGCCGAGCGTTATTGTGCTGAGTTCGGTTTGTTTACTAAAACTGCTGAAAGCTTGAGCTCGAGCTCAGCTCAGTTATAAATGAGCCAAACCCGGTTCAGTTACTAAATGAGTCGAGCTCAATTCATTTACTAGGTAAGCCTCTATAAACGAACCGAGCTGCGTCTCGAACTGCTCGCGAACAGCTTGTTTTGTTTGCAGCCTTGAGTACTACTGCATGGGTAAGTTCGAAAACATGATGTGTACCCAAGAAACCTGGTAAAATGATGCCTAATGGGGCGGTCTGAAACACAAACCAACTTAAATGCAACTTTAGTGTCGAAATATATGCACCAAATATATATTTGTTTTCCCAATGAGTTTCACAAAAATTCCACAATCAGCACCAAAGTAAAAGACTTTTTGATTTCTTGAAAAAAGTTTATTCCATAACAAATTTGAAGCTATTAGTAGAATGATTAGTATTGTTTTCACTTATTGGTGGGGAAATGATTAGCATTGTTGCAAGTTCTAATAACCTCCATTTCTGAAAACGCAATAAAATAAAATAAAACGGAAGTGAATTCGAAAATGAGGGAAAACAAAAATAGGATCTGAATCCTCTCCGGCCCATATTTTGAACTGGAGGAAACAGTTTTGATCTGGACCGTTTATTGGTATAGTCAATGGTTTGAATTTTCTCATAAATCTTACCGGTAAGAGGTTATCAGTAAATCCAAACCATATGTTGTAGCAAATGAATGGTACAGATCACGAGTCTCCTCTTGTCTAAAAAGATGGACCGGAGAGGATCCAGATCCATGAAAATAATAGGAGTAGATGACAGGACCAATGAGACAGGGAAAGGGAATATTTCTGCAGTGGTTATGTGAACATGTTCACTTTTCCACAAGACGCAGAAATTGATGAAAACGCCCTCCACCGATGACTCTCAAAACATTGTACGATCTAGAACAACGAGATTGAATTGTTAGCCTAGTAGGTGAGCTAAAATCATACACAAACACAATTACAATCACACACAATAACGAGATTTATGTAGTTGTTTCAGAAGGTGACTTTCACCAAAGTGGAGTTCGGTGTTATGTCCTATTCAATTTGGTTGTCTGTGCTACGGATCTGAGTCTTCGTTGATTCGAGGATTGTCACCAAGGTGGAGATTATTGGATATAGCTCCCATCTGACTTAGCCTTATCTTCCCATTGTGCCAACCGCCAGAGCCGAAGTTGGTTGTCTGACATTGGAATTGGTTGGAATTCAATTGGTTAGGCCGTATAAATCAAGGCCTCTGGCTTTTTGGTCTTTGTATCTCAGGGTAAGTTTCCATTGCGGTATTTTTGGTATTCTTGATATTTTTATTACTTTTTACACATTCCAACTCAAGTCATTCTACTGAAATTGCTCTGATTAACATTCGTGGATTACTCGATTTTGGAAAATCACTTATATACCTGTGTTTTTGTGCTGTGGACAAGTGTCGTTTATTTAGCACTAGGACACAGGTATCATTTATTTAGAACTAGGACAAGAAAATAGGACAGAGAATTCGGAACCGCCCATTTCTACTTTCAGTAATGCTATCACTCTCTCTTTCTCTCTCTCCCTCCATAAACTTCGGAATTAATCAGGACAAACCTCTCGATATCGTAGCTTAGGTATCATAGAAGAAGAAAAATATGAAAAGGAACGAGTTTTAGGCCCACCACCACCACCGCAAACCTACTTCTTCTTTTTTGTCAGAAGAAAGAATTTCATTCAACCCGCCAAATCAAATCCTAATACAACCTACCAAAGAAAAAAAAAACAGCAAAAAAACGAAAAAAAATAGAAAAACATAAAGTTGCCGGAGCTTCTCGCTGGAGTCAGAGGTGGCTCTAAGAAGAGCTTAGGGTGTTCGGGTGAACACCCTGAAAAAATAATAATTTAGAAATACTTGTAAAAAAAAAAAATTTGAAACTTTTGTCATTTCGAACACCCTATCCAAAATATTTGAACACCCTATTCAAAATATTTGAACACCCAATCTCAATAACAGATACGTTTTAGATCATCCCATAAAATTTCTTTTAGCCCAACCCATTCAAATCTTGGTCCAAACTTAGCTCAACCCACAATTCAAGGACTGATATATAATTAATCAGAAAGAAAACAAGATCTTTAAGTTATAAAAAAGAAAAGGGGTAGGGGACGGATCTAGAACCTAAATTTATATCTCTACTCTCTAGGCTCTCATCTCTGTAAATGACAAACAAAATTGGGAGAATCAAGAAAACACTAGCAGTGAACATGCCGAAGACGAGGTAAACGCTGGAAGAACCCTCGAAATTTCGGTGAGGGAGTTTTACTCTTTTATGTGATTTTAGACTTTAGTGGTCCACTACTCCACTATACATTATCAATAGTAGAATTTTCTTGCACTTTTGAAATTCTTGGCGGATCATAACAAGGCTAAATACTTGGTTGGTTTTTTGTGACATTGTTGATATTAGTAGTTTTTTTTTTTATGTACAGTTATGATTTTTAGAGGACTGTAGTAGACTTTTTGAACACCCTCGCGAGAATTTCTGGAGCCGCCACTGGCTGGAGTTGTCACGCCACCGCCACCGCCGCCGCCGATGATGAAAGTCCAGATCTGAAAATCCCGCAAACCTACTTAGATTACCATAAGATTTTGCCGCTTGAATATTTAAGGAGGTACCCCTATTTGTACCGAAACAGAAAAACGTAACACGCAAACACAAACATCAATTAACCAAGGAAGGTCATATCAATTTCAGAGGTAAATTCCATTGTTCAAGCCTGTTGGAACTTGTGTGTCACGACCCAAATCCAACGGATTTAGATACCGTGACCGGCCAGTGAGCTCTTTCACCCAAGGCCTCTATCGGTATTTCTTTTAAATTTTATTTATTAAAATAAACAAGATACCATTGCGGAAGCCATATTTTACATTCACAACTCTGGCTCATATTTTACAAACACAACTTGCCCGAGTTCCTTATTCAGTTATTCCTTAAATAGGTTACACATTTTTTTCCTTTATTTATATTACAAGCTTAACATAAGCTAAGTACTGGTAACTTGAATCGTCCTTCTACCCCTGATTACCTGAAAAGGGAAAAATTACAACAACGTAAGCCACTGCTTGTGTGAGTTTATGAATTATCAGAGTTACATGGCCTACCATGAAATTTAAGATAAAAACATAAATCATTGCATAAGTTTGTACAAAACATAGCATTCCAAAAATACTACGATATTCCACCCAACGATTTCTGCCAGCTGTGAGAGAGCGACCCCCAATATAACATCTTGAATTGATCAATTCAGTTGGACACCTGGCTGTGCCCCTTTCCATTTCGCCCTTATAACACCGTTCCGACTGGTATCTTTAACGTCCCCCAGATTCCAGGGACATCGTTCGGATGTATCGATAATACCTTTTTTTTCAAAAACTGAGCAAAACATTATAATTCCATGGTATATTTGCTTCAAAAGAATTTCATATATAAGTAATCATAATTTGATAAGACCATAAATTTTTGACGAAAAACCTCATGTAACAGAAATAATTCATAACTCACCTTTTCGCATCCGAGATTTACCGTAACGCACTGGTCCTTGAATCACACACTGCCAATTAGAAATGCTAAAAATGTGACTAAGTTATTTAATCATTCTATTCTATTATTGAAACTCCAAGTTATTGCTTCCTAGCAAGACTTCAATACAGATTTAGCTAAGTCATGACACTTCTTTTATTCACGTAATGACAAAATAGGATCTAAATCCTCTCCGGCCCATGTTTTGAGCTGGGGGAAACAATCCAGATTTGGACCATCCATTGGTGTAGTCATGGTTTGAATTTTCTCATAAATCTTAGCAGTAAGAGGTTATAAGAAAATCCAAACCGTATGTTGTAGCAAATGAATGATACGGATCACGAGTCTCCTCCTGTCTAAAAACATGGATTGGAGAGGATTCGGATCGGTGAAAATAATAGGAATAGATGATAGGACCAATGAGACAGAGAGAGGGAATATTTCTGCAGTGGTTATGTGAACACTGAACAGGTTCACTTTTCCACAAGACGCTGAAATTGATGAAAACGCCCTCCACTGATGACTCAAAACATTGTACGATCTAGAACAACGAGATTGAATTGTTAGCCTAGAAGGTGAGCTAAAATCATACACAACAATGAGATTTACGTAGCTGTTTCAGAAGGTGACTTTCACCAAAGTAGAGTCCGGTGTTATGTCCTGTTCAATTTGGTTGTCTGTGCTACAGATCTGAGTCTTCATTGATTCGAGGATTGTCGCCAAAGTGAAGATTATTGGATGTAGCTCCCATCTGACTTAGCCTTATCTTCCCACTGTGCCAACCACCTGAGTCGAAGTCGGTTGTCTAGCATTGGAATTGGTTGGAATTCAATTGGTTTGGCCCTATAAATCAAGGCCTCTGGCTTTTTGGTCTTCGTATCTCAGGGTAAGTTTCCATTGCGGTATTTTCGGTATTCTTGGTATTTTCGATATTTTTACTACTTTTCACACATTCCAACTCTAGTCATTCTCTTTGCATACATCACAAAAATATCATGCATGATATTCTTAACAGAAACTACAACCACTTTTGACTATAACTTAATACCAAAATACCGAAAATATAAACAAAATACCGTAGTGGAAACTCACCCTGAGTGTGAGTGAGATCAATGGGGGCATTTTTACTACTTTTCACACCTTCCAACTCAAGTCATTCTCTTCACGTACATCACAAAAATATCATGCATGATATTCTTAGCAGAAACTACAATCACTTTTGACTACAATTTAATACCAAAAATACCGAAAATATAAAAAGTACCGTAGTGGAAACTCACCCTGAGTGTGATTGAGATCAATGAGGCAGCAATGTAGAAACCAATGTTCTAGAGAGAGTGTAGTGAGTTGAGAGAGCTCATTGTAAATCTTGTCTCCATTTCTACTGAAACTGCTCCAATTAACATTCGTGGAGTAGCCGATTTTAGAGAACCACGTATATACATTGATTCATTCAGCCGGCCTTAAAAGTTAGAGAGAGAGAGAGAGAGAGAGAGAGAGAGAGAGAGCAAAAATGTTTCCTAGATCTAGGAGGGGATGAGGCCGCCGCCGCCTCTCCCTCTACCCCCTCCCCCCTCCTCGGCTAGCCCCCCCTCCTCCTCTTTTCGACCTCTCCTCCTCCTCTCTTCCCCCTTTTCAAACCCACCTCTCTCCTCACCCTCCATATTCTTCCACCACCTCCTCCCACCGCTGCCTCCTCCCTCGCCGCCTTCTCCGCCGCCACATACCCACTCTCTGCCTCCACCTGTCTGTTTTGGGTTAGATCTATTGTTGGTTTGCTTCGGCAGTTGTGTCTGTGAGCTTGGAACCTGTGTGCTTTCAATAGCTTGGTCATAGATTTTGTTAGTTTTGGTTCATTAATGTATTTAGTGATGTAATATTTGCCGTATGGCTGCTCTTGATATGAATTAACTGTTTAAAAAAAATGTATATACACTGTTTGTGTGCGGTTCATGTGGTTTGGTTTGATCCATGATACTGGGGGATCTGCTGTGAATAGGTATCGTTTATTTAACACTAGGACAGGGAAATAATACAGAGAATCCGGAGCCTCCCAATTCTACTTTCAGTAGTAATGCTGCTATCACTCTCTCTCCCTCCATAAACTTCAGAATTAATCAGGACAAACCTATTGATATCAAAGGTATCACAGAAAAAGAAAAAAGGTGGGTTAGGACCAGCCTAATTTAGGCCCTCCACCACCACCACTGCCACAAACCTACTTTGGCTCCATTCCACTAACTTAAAAAGTTAAAAGCCAACTTATTGTGTTTTTTGAGACAGGTCATTCCCTCACAATACATCACATAAAAAATCACAAAAAGCCAACGCGTATTTCGAGCTCTCACACAAAAAAGCTAAAAAACCAAAAAAACCAAGTTAGTGGCACACCCCCTTAGATATAGTATAAGATTTTGCGGCGTGCATACTTAAGGAGGTACCCCTATTTGTACCTAAACAGAAAAACGTAACACGCAAACACAAACACAAACACAAACACAAACACAAACACAAACACAAACATCAACTCACCGAGGGAGGTCGTATCATTTCAGAGGTGTATTCCAGTGTTAAAACCGACTTAATAATTAAGCCGGATTATCTTTTTGCTCTTACTAAAAAAAATTGAATTTACTAATTTTGCGTCAATGTTTCTGTAGATTATTGTTTTGTCACGACAAGAGTAATAATCTAAAAAGTTAAAAATAATTTAAGAGGTCTATTTATTTTTGGATTATTTTTTTGTTTTTAATGAATTTTTAAAAGATTTTGATTATAATTTTTTAATTTTAGATTCCTCTGATGAGACGAATAAATAATCCACACAAAAAAAATGATGCATAACTAACAGATGAGTTTTTTTTTTTTTAAAAAAAAGTTAAAAAATTAATTAAATGAATTATTTAGGCCAAAACACACGAGTTATACCAAATTACCATCCAAATGCACGAGCAGGCCCGGCCCTGAGGGAAAGCCCACCAAGCCGCTGCTTTGGGCCCCCAGTTTTGGGCCCAAAATTAGGGCCCCAACATTCTAGATAGTTATATATAAACAGTAAGTAACTTAGTCGTGATGAGATGACTTGGTTCAGCGGTAAGGCTGCCTCTTTTTAAGCCTCAGGTCAAGAGATCAAGTCACATAAGAGTCCAAAATGGTTCTCTTACAAAAATTAAGAGACCAACATGTTTACTTGCAGCGTAAAATGACTTCTCAAAGAAATTGTACCACTAAAATTATTTATACATCCTGTAAAGCAACCTTCAATCATAAAACTTGTAGTATTAATTATTCAAATCATTTGAATGTGAAGACATATAGATCCACTTTATGTTCTATAATCTTTATAGAATTTTCGTTTTGAATTTTGTAAACAAGAAATCTAGGGCACCATTTTGTCATCTGGCTTAGGGCCCCTGAAATCTCAAGGCCAACCCTGTGCACGAGGCTCCCAGATGAGATTTTTTTGTTTTTTGCTTAATTGCAACAAAAGCCAGAAGGCCTCATTCCACTAACTTAAAAAGTAGCCAGCTTTTTACACTTTTCGAGACAGGTCATTCCCTCACAATATATCACATAAAAAATTCACAAAAAATCAACACGTTTTTCGAGCTCTCACATAAAAAAGCCAAAAAACAACCAAGTTAGCGGCACACCCCTAATTCAATTTCTTGCCGCAAACCTGAAGACCAATTTTCTTGTCAGTTTTTACTTTGTTTTGGAGTTTTTTCAAATAGGATCCATGGTCAGCTATTTTTCCGATTCTTCTCGTTGTAACCAAAAAAAGTACCCTAAGAACGTGATCAAAGGAATTCTTCCTCAAAATGGTGGGTGTTGTGCACCCCTCAGCCGTCCGATTGTATTTTGAACGGTTCGGATGTGTTTTGATTTTTTACCGATAAAAATAAATCAAAATTAAATTAAAATTGCCGAATACATCCAAGCCGTCCAAAACATGATTGGACGGCCGAGAGGTGCACAACACCCGCCTCAAGTCCCTCAAAATTGGATTGCCTCTCCTCCTTTTTCTTTTCTGTCTATTTTAGCTAGAGATTCATTCTCTGCTTTGTAGCCCTGCTGGGCCGGTTTTCGTTTATCAAAAAACCAAAAAACTACCCCAAAAAATTGATTGAATACCCTGGTAGAAATCACGTAAAAGCCGACTTTAAGACATCTCAAACGAGGCTTAAGGCATACAGTTTAAATTCATTTCGTTGGCGGTGGTTTTCAGCCATCACCATTGTGAGTCCCACCTTGTATATCCACTTAAAAAATTAGTTTGATTGAATATTGATAGGAATATCAAAAACAGAATTTCGGTTCATAAAATGGACGGTTTAACTTTAAAATCATTAACAGAATCAACCCGTTCATTTTATAAAGCAAAATTCAATTTTTGATCTACCTATCAATGTCTAATAATCAAGTTGATTTTTTCCGTAGATGTACTACTATGCGGATCCTGCAAGATAACCGGTTTCGATTATTAGAATAAATGCACGGTAAAACCCACAATAGCAGTTGCGGAAATCTCACGGTTCCCACCGCCCGCGGTCAGAATTTAATGACTTACCTTTTCATGTGCAAATACAGCATGGAGGTTGTGGAACATGTTAAGCATTTTTCCAAACACCACGGATGCATGGATCACTAGTCTTTCCAGTTAGTAGTTGATAGTAACAACTGAACGTACATTACCCTAACCAATAACAACATAATGTAGAATGTTATTTACGGGTGCGGGGACTGGGTGTTGTTCACCTACAGTCCCAGTCCCCGCTCCCGTTATTTACTGTTACATACCCTCATAACTATTACAAATCACCAACTATGACCTTGTTCTAATTTTTTCAGTAACTACCGAAAGTATACAACCATTCATCTGTATCAGTATGTTGTTGGTAATTGGTGGTCCACGGCGGCAGCCGAGATGGTGGTGGTTGCGCTAGCAGAATTTGTACTAGTAACCATCTGCATCTCTGCTGCCGCGGCCTCCACCCTAAACTTCTTATAAATATCTCCTCGGTAAAACTTCCTAGTCCTGATCACCAAAACAATCGAAACCAAACACCCGAACAAAGTCGCGGCCGTGATGATTAGAAACGCCATCTTATAACACTCCACTCCGATACAACTCAAGTCCTCCCCTGCTTTCCTCGTCAACCCCTTCGCCGCGATTTGCCTCGTGGCCTCCTTATCGTACAACTGACCCGCAACTTTCACGTTCAGTATATACGACCCGACCGGGCTGGCCACGGCTCCGAAGTTGTACAACGTGGAGTAGTACTTGAGGCCGAAGATCTCCGATATGATTGCGAATAACAACGGCCATTGCGCGCCGAAGGAGAATCCAATGATGACCGAGGAAACGTAGAGGGAGTTGGGGACGCCAAAGGCGATGAGGAGGTGGCCGAGGCAGGAGAAGAGGAGGACTAGGGTTAGCATTAAGGGGCGGGGGAACTTGTACTTCTTGAGGAGGATTTCAGAGGCGAATCCCGAGGCGACTCGGCCGAGGTAGTTCCAGATGCTGACTAGGGATACGAAGGTGGTGGTGGCTTTGGAAGGGTAGTTTAGTGATTTGCCAATCTGGCCGAGGTTGTCGATGGCAGTTAGGGTGCCGCCTACGCCGCAGGTGGTGGCGACGAAGAGGATGAGCATGTCGATGCTGAAGAGGGCTTGGAGGATGGTGTAGTCGTTGCCTCTGTCGGGAGGGCGGAACACGTTTGTGAAGCACGAGTCGGGCTTTTTCGGGCTGGTTGGAGTTTTGGTTGGTAGTGGTGGCTCCGTATTCTCGGCTGGTGGTGGAGCAAATTGGATTGCTGGTGGATTTTCTGCGACTATCTGATAACAAAGGTCAAAATTTGGTTTTAGTGAGTTCTTTTGGCAAGCCTTTAAATTGATACATGTTCGAGACAGTTGTAAAATAATCCTTCAATTGTCAGCCGACTAAAAGTGTTCTTTTACCGATAAGAATATACTCTTATCGATTAAAAAACACTTTTATCGTTTACCCATTGAGTTGACGGTAGAATTTTCCGTTTGCAAAATTTTTTAAAAGAGAATAGAGAAGCTGATGACCAAGAAATTATGTTAAGAGACATGAACTATCAACATACATAGAAGCCAACCAAATCTCATTGAGAAATCGAGGCAAATCCAAGTACTAAACGAGCCTTTATGAATCAGTCAAACTAATACATGCGAGCTGAGCTATATATAAAAGCTGAGGTATTACCAACACGAACTTGACTTGTTTAATAAACGAGTCAAAACTTTCTTCGAACTGAGCTATACCAAGTTCTGCCCCTAATGAGCCAAGCGAATGTTGAATGCGACACGTGAACAACTTGGTTTGTTTAGAGTCGTAGAGACGTGAATTTTCTTCATTCAATTGAATAATGTTTCCTTTCCAATTATTCTTAGAGAAATGAAAACATTTTGGCTGTTTCCTCTCGCTCACTACAGGCGTATAGTGAGCAATTACGGCCGCCCGTTCAGTAATCACCGGTTTAGAGTATCTTCACGTAAAGATAAGTATTGTACATGTAAAATAATCTGAACCGTTGTTTGTCGAACGAACGACCGTTATTGCTCACTATATGCCTGTAGTGTGCAAACTCGGCCCCCGGATCCATTAAATGAAAATTTTGGTTCCTTACCTGAAACTGAGAAAGATCATTAAGCGCTATTTGCTTGTTCCTCCAAAGACTCAGCTCTTCTCTTATCACAACACCAAGTGGCGCAAAAAGCAGAACAAACACAACCGCCACACTCCCGCCGTACTCCGCCCTGGAAAACACGTATCTGTTCTGCACAATTATTATAACCATCAAAAAACCCGCAAGCCCAAGTGATATATACAGAAGATTGTAAAAAATCTGCACTTCATTCTTCTGTCGAACGACTTTGATGATCCGAACCGTCCTCAAAAAAACGAACGAAACCGCGGCCGGAAGCCACCCAATGAGCAAAATGAAGTACGCCGCGTTGTTATCGCCGTAAAAAGCGCGGAAAATCTGCGTCAAAATCGCGCCGCTTAATCCGACGAAACCCTTTAGTAAGCCCAAAACAATTCCCCTGCTTTCGGGGAAATTCTTGACGCAAGTGACTAACGCCCCTGTATTGGCAAACGATTGGGAATTTGCCGCGACGCAAATGTACAAGCACATTTGCCAGACTTGGGGCGTCCGGACGCGGCGCGTGACGGCGAGGTAGATCATGAAGTAGCCGGAGAAGTTCATGGCGGCGCCGATGGAGAGGACGACCCACGGCGGGGTGATTTCGTTGATGAGGCCGGACAAAATGCCGACGTTTCCGCCGAGGTCTTTGAAGAAGCTGAGGAGGTTGAGGGTGGTTTGGTCGTAGCCGAGGGCGGATTTTATGTAGTTTGAGTAGAGGCCGAACATGTAGGTTGCGCCGGCGGCGGACATGATGAGGAGGGAGGCGAAGACCATGAACCACCGGCCGGTGATGACGTGGAGGACGATGCTTTTCGTGGTTCTGAAACCGCGGCCGGCGAAAGGGGAGGCGTAGTCGGCCTCCGCCATGGTTTTGGTGAGATTATTGGGTTAACGAGTTAGCTGAAGTTTGGTTAAGGGTTTGAGGGATGAATGGTCGGAGTAGTGAAGTGGGTAAGCATTTATATGGGAAGAGAGAGAGAGAGAGTGAGGAGAAAATTTTCAGTGCCGAGCCTGCACCCTAGCTCCTACAAGGTGCTCGAGCGCTCATCGCAGCCGTCCATCTCCTCAAACAAGGATCCGATTTTACATAAATCAAAGCCGGCCTTGAGTTTCTCGTGGCCTAAGGCGAATTTGTGAAACTGGAACCCTTTGTTTTCTTTTAAAAAATATATAATTAAAGCTAACCTCAAAATGATACTCCTACTAGTTACTTGGTCCCATATTTTGGATTTTTTCCCTTAATCGTTTGGTTATTTCAATTAAAACTAGTTTTTGGTCATATTATGTTTTGCATTAATAAAAAAAAAATCCCTTTGGAACTGTGAGATTGTGAGAGAGAAAAAAAATTCTTATGGATAAGGAAAAGAGGAGCCCCATAATCGAACCATGTATCTATTAGTTAAGAAAATTAAGTTTTCTCACTAAGCTAGCTAGCTACCTGAATATACCTATTCAAGGCCTTAATTTTGGGTCAAAATTTGAGAGCTTAAATCAGCCGCCTTGCTCGCCCTAGCTCAGGGCCGACCTTGTTTAAAATCCGGACCATTCAATATATTTTTGGACAGTCGAAATGTTCGCCAAGTATGCCACGTGGTACCCGGTCGGAACCGAAAATTTTCCCCAGAGAGAGGATTCCTTTTGGGTTCGTGTATTTGGCATGTGGGAATGGACAGTGAGTGGTTCTTTACGAAGGAAAAGCCAAGGGGATTTATGAGTTTTAAAGATGTGACTATGTGAGGTATCGTTTGATTAGAGGAAAAATGGACAACCAACGACGTAATCGTTTGAGTTTCAAACATGTAAGGAATCGTTTTGAGTTTCAAACATGTGAAGGAATTGTTTGATTAGAAGAATATTCACCATGTGAAGGAGTTGGAGTTCTAATATCTCAAAACACTACACTATATGGTTGTTTCACGGGGCATCACGACGTATAATCATTTAGCTGTCACATAGCACAATCACGTAGTGTTTCAGAATACTCAAACACACGCATTTTGTTAAGTGAGTGGTGCTGAAATGACCGCTCAATAATTACTCAATATTGGAAAAATCGTATGTGTTGCGATTAGTGGTGTCCAAAAAATCCGAAAATTGGTAAATCGAATCAAGCCGAATCGAACCGTGCTTTTTGGATTGGTTCTAGCTACGATTTAATAGTCAGGTTCTGGTCCTAAAAAATTTGAAACCAATGAAAGATTATGTGTCATAAAGAATTGATGAAACTAATTGACAGAGATCAAAGAGAAATCAAGAATGCGATGTTCTTCCCTCTGAATTTCATTTCCCCTCTCATTTCATCTTGTTTTCGTTACTTACAAAGAAAGAGCACACTTTCCCTTTTATACACTACTGCTCCTAAACAGCTACTAACAGAACATAACAAACAAACGGAAAAACCTCCAGACTACTCTTCAAAACTAACAGAGCAAATACTCCAATATTTTGAGCCGTTAGTGGCCTTGCTTTACATTTCAAAAGTGTAATGATGGAGGGAATACTAATTTTGGTTCAAGACTTGAAGTGCTAACGAACTTGCGGGCTATTTTGGTCCAATTTCATATTTTGTGGAAATGTTTGAATGCTAAATAGAGTAGACCGAAACCGGACCGGTATAGAGGTTTGGTTATAGTTAGGTTGCAATTTTTAGAGCATGTTTCACTAATTCAAAAAAGTCAGAAAGTCAATTTATTCCTAAAACCGAGTCAGTCACTCTCTCATAATATATCACATAAAAAGTCGTAAAAAATCAATAAGCCAATAAGTTGGCTTAGTGGAACACCCCCTTAATTTTTTATCCACCGTGAATTCGACAAGATGCGACCGTTCATTGCAAAATTCGGGAATTTCCTTTTCTACTTTAAGACGAACATTTGCTAATCTTACGACTCCTCTATTCGGAACGAAAAGGACCAAACTTTTCCTCCAAACAGAGCCAAATTGACGTAAGACCTCAACGAAATCATTTGTTTCCCTTAATTTTGTTTCATGGTTTCAATCTACTATATGATTTATGCTTCTAAATGTATTGTTCGGACATAATTTATGTTGTTGAAGAGTTATTCTTGACGACATAAATCTACCAATTTTGGATAGTCGTGTTACTCAAACAATTTCGAACAGTCGTGTCACTCAAACAATTGTTTATATTTCACAATCTATGATATTTTTAATTATTTCAAAAAAATTATTTAATTAAACTGATTGAGATTTATCAAACAAGACCCATATTGGATAAAAATTTCTATTATAAATTAGAAGTTATAGATAATTTTTTAAGAGATCCCAAATATTGAAAAGGGACAAGAAATTTAGGACAGAGGTAATAATCATTAATTCTTTTATGCATTCTGCATAGAGGGGACACTGCCACGAAAAGTTGATATGATTTTCACCATTTTCTAACTATTGGCTCTTTCGCTTGCAAGTTTTGTTATGATTTTGCAAATAAATGAGACTTGGACATTTTTCAGTGAAATTCGTAAAAAAAAAAAATTGAGAGAGGGAGAGGGAGAGAGATAGTCCCACTTAGAGAGGTGTTTGGGAGCCTACTTTTCAACTTTTCATTTTCAGTTTTTTGGCTTTTTGGATTATGATCATAATGTGTTTTGAATTTAGGAGGAGTGTTTGGGAGAAATGTGCAGAATGCATTTTGCAAGTGGAGAATGTGAAAAGTAACTCCAAACCACTTTTTCACTTCTGCTCTAGATTGTGCGTTTTGCAAAACTCATTCTATGAGAATGAAATATAGGGTATTTCTCCCAAATAGCCAGAAAGAAAAAATGTGAGAATCGAAAAATGGAAAAAAGTGGCTCCCGAACATGCTCTTAGTCACAATTTCTACGCCGGCTTGTATGATTCGTGGTTCACAGGAAATTGAAGATGCATTACTAAAACACTTGGGGGTGAAGCAAGCACAAAGTAAGACTTCAATTATATCCACTGTATTCATTAATTTTGATCTGATTATACAGTTAACAAAATTCTCATGGAAGATTGTGGTTAGAATACTTGGTTTCGGGTAATCTATAGAACTTGTTGTAACCTGCTTTTCGTATCAGCGAGTCAATTGCTGTGTCCAGCCTGAAAAATTGAGTATGCAAGAAACTTGATGTTTTCTGCAGTGGACACTCCTTATTTGTATCATACCCAACGTTGTCATTTCCACTCTTACTTCATGAAAAAATGCAGGCAGAGAAATTACATAAAAGAAAAATGCAGAAAGCATGAGAACGGGTCAGAAAAGGCGACAAAGAGTTGGGCAAGTTGGCAAGCGCAAAAATGAGTTCACATGTGACAATCCAGTGTCCTCAAGGGAAGTGGTGGTACTACCACAAACTAGATCAATATTGCACCAATACATAAGAGGAACAATAGAAGAGCAGCAAGGGAGACAAACTAAGACGGGTGCAGGTCCTTTCCAAGACCACCCATTTTTTGAAATAGAGAGGGAGAAGGACAAGGAACCTCTTACGCAACTATACTTCAAAAAACACCCTCAAAATGAAAAATCAACCAAACCAACTTAAGATTTTATGGATTATTTTTATTGTATCTGTTTTTATCCCAACATCCCATTTCAAATCAGGTCTTCCCTTCCCCAGTGTTTCCGTAAAGAGATTCTTATTGGTTTTCTTTACTGCTGCAGTTATTGGTCTTCTTTTTATGTGATCAAACCACCATAGTCTATTTTCTCTTAAAAAAAATGTCAATTGGTGCCCACTTTTCCTAATTGATGGTAGTTCAATTCTTAATCTATCCCTCCTAGTCTTAACGTCCTCATTTCAGTAATGCTGTGCTATTTCTTAAAGAACAAATATTTGATCCCGTGTACCACAAGTGGCCTTATAGTGTAGCTACTCTATAAACAAATTTCTAGATATCCGTAGATCGATTAGATCGTGAAAGAACCGTCCACTTAAAGCCAGCCTATTTTGATACTACAGGTTAAATCACCTGCAATTCCTCATACTTGGTGTAGGGAAGGTCAGCATTTTTTACTATTGTTGACCTAAGTCAAATTTGACCTCCCAATGTTGTGATGACCGCGCGGCACGTGGCCTTTGCACGCGGCACTGACCGCCATGAGGAAACCGTCCCCACGCGGTAGCACCCAGTTGTGCGCCCTCAAGGCCCAACTGAGGAAACTTCTCAATATGACCATGGGCCATCCATACATGGAGAAAAGCCCATGAGTCTGCTGGCTGGCGTAGCTCATGCAAATGGGCGAGAACACGAGAAGCTAGTCTATTCAGCCCAAGTAATCATACTTGCTCCGGTCTGAAGGCAGGACCCGAAGGGTTCCCTGAGGCTTGGCTGCGGTATAGGCACGACCAAACAGGTCATGACCTTGCCCACACGGGAATAAAGGGAGATCTTGTGGTTTGGTGGCTATAAAAGGATATGAGGTTCTCTGCGCGAGGGGTGGGGTAGCGCGTCCGAATAAGTCGCGCGGTGGGTGACTTCACCCGTGCAGTCAGGGTGTACGGAAAAGACACGTGTCCTCGTATTATACGGTGCCAGCCTGGTGTCTGATCATTGGTTCAGGCTGCCTATAAATATGAGACATTCCCTTCACAATTCCCAGAGGTGATTCTAGAGAAGGAAAGTGTATAATCACTGATTTGGAAGAAGAACATTTTTCCTAGTTTCTCTAGGTCATTTGGGTCTATCACAGATTGGTCTGAGAGCAATCTTCTGCCTTAGTCTCTTCTGTACACACTTGCTCTATCCTTCACTCATCATCTTGATCACTTCATTCCCATTATGTCATTTACTGTTAACTATTTCTGCCTCTCCAGCTCATATTCTTGTTCTTGAATATTGAGTTCTCACATAACCTCTCTTACACTTGGTAATAATCAAACCTAGATAACAGCTATATCTTCTTTCTGGTAACTAATGGTTTTACTAGTACAAAATATTTATTCCTACTTATTCTAAACCTCTTTTACTCCAATACTTGTTTCCAAAGTTCTGCACTAACTCCTCCACTTGGTATCTCCCACTAAAACAAAAAAATTTGTTACCCTGGAACCTCATCCAGTCATCCTAATATGTCTAGCCAGTTCATCTGTAACTACAGCAAATAATGTAATGACACAGAGCTGTGGTACTAACTTCTTTAAACCAAAACAAAGCATAAGATCAGTCAGCTCACAACTAGTACAACCTTTTAACTGTCAATTTCTGTTTGCAATGATGGCTTCATTAGAGACGGGCAGCTTCATATTTTATTTTTATTTTTTGATAAGCAACCGGCAGCTTCATTTTTACTCGCACGTAGATGCAAATGGCATAGTTTTGAGTTTGTAAATTATCATAAGTTGGCCAGCATTTTAGACGAGAATGACCCATCCATCTGTGAATGCTAACCCTGGAAGAGTTTTTCTTCTGTCTGCAAACGTCTGCCACTGACTCAAGCTTGATATATATCTCACCAATGTAACGTAAACACTTCGCCGAGGTTGTGTAATGGTGACAGACACTTGCAAGACACCAACACTATCTGGACACAACAATCACTTGTTGTGTCTAATTTTTGGAGATTTGCATGTCGAAGTGGAGGTGTGATGTCCGTGTTGGTGATACATAGTCTCTCACTCTTGCCAGGAAATAGAAAACCAGAAGAAGGTATACAGGGAGGGTTCGTTAGAATGTTATTTGCATTAGATCACTTTGAGACTTTGGATTGGATTATTCTATCACTGCCTCATTTTAATGTTATTTTACATTAGATCACTTCGAGACTTTGGGTTGGATTATTCTATCACTGCCTCATTTTTCTTACTGCTAGTTGTTTCCACCGATGTTTGAAGAATCAAATTTTCTAATCCCTGCCGACGAAAGGGGACAAAGCCATTAATGTTTTCTGGAGAAAAGTTTACATAGACTGATTCACTATAAATAGGTATCTAAGAGGACTAATGAACATTTGATTTTGCATGTAGTGGCAATCTGTCATAGAGGGTGCAATACTGAAATGGGAACAGATCTAAAATGAAACAAGAGAACATGGAATCATCAAGCAAATTTGGTATATCATAGTGATTCATCGTGTTTGGACTTCTTATTGATAAAGAAAAATCATCAATGTGACAAAAGAAAAGGGTGACACAGCATCATAAACAACATATGTGAATAAATTTCAAAATGAATTGAGAACTAATCAAACTCAAGCTTATTTTGTCAGGTACACACCCTCTATAGTCTATACTACCCTTTTCATGTATAGAAGGGAAAAATACAACTGACTTGAACCTGCCTTTGAGGCCATGCACCTTGCCATATCCAGTGTAAGGAAAGAAATGAGCACGGTAGAATGATGAGTCTTTCAGTTTTCATTTTTCCACTTCAGTCTGTCCGCTTGTTTCCGCTTTCACCATTTGGGAAAACAGTCTCCTCATCGAAACATCAGCAAGATTGTGTGCGCTTCCAACGCTGAATTGCGAGGTAGAAACGCTGGTCTCAGAATGACTGACGTGGTTAGGTAATGGTGCACTATCACCATTCAAATCAGGTCTCTCATCATTTCCCTGCAGTTGAAGTGCACATTCCAAATTCCACAACACATCTCCCATGTTAGGCCGATTAACCCCACGTTCTGCCAAGCATTTCACAGTAATTTCCCCAAACTTCTGCATAGAATCCGGTCTTATCTCCCCTTTGAGACAAAGATCTATTACATTTTCCAATTTCCCCCTCTTTTCCAACTCCATTGCCCATTCAATCAAGTTCACCCTATCCCTAGGAAGGGAAGGATCAACGACAGGCCTCCCACAAAGAACTTCAAACAAAACAACCCCAAAAGAATACACATCTGATTTCTCAGTTAGTTGCTGCCTTGTCAAATACACCGGATCAAGATACCCAAAACTTCCTTTCACAGTCGTACTAACATGTGTCTCGTCAATCTCAGGACCGGCTTTTGAAATCCCAAAATCAGCAACTTTAGCCATGAGATTCTCATCTAGAAGTATATTTGCAGACTTGACGTCACGATGAATAATTGGCTTTGTGGACCCTGTGTGAAGATAATGAAGACCTCTGGCTGATCCAATGCAAATTTCAAGCCTTTGTTTCCAACTCAAGCTAGGAAGATCTGATCCATAAAGACGGTTTTTGAGAGTCCCGTTTTCCATGTACTCATAAATTATGATCATCTCATTATTTTCATCACAGTAGCCTATCAATGATACCAAATGGCGGTGGCGAAACTGAGACAACATTTGGATTTCGGTTTTAAATTCTGCAAGACCTTGTCTAGATTGAGACATTCCCCTCTTCACCGCCACATCTCTTCCATCCCTCAAAAACCCCTTGTAGACCTTCCCAAAACCACCAATCCCAATAACCAAACTTTCACTGAAGTTATCAGTGGCCTCTTGAATTGCTACAAAAGGGAACCGGTACCCAATTTTTGAACTGAAAAGAATTGCAGTACCATTGGCAAGCTTATTTTCCTGGGTTTCAGAATCCCCACCTCTATTGTTCACAGTATGATCGTCAGCTGAATGGCCCGCAAGTGACGATCTTCTTCTTCTGCTGTAGGCGACAAACAGAAACAAAGCCGAAAAGAAAGCAACAAATGTCACCCCAGTCAAAATTCCTACAATCACCCAAACTTTCTTGCTGGAATTAGCTTTAAAGTCCCTTGCCACAAAACTTCCCCTAGAATCGCTAAGTTTCATAATCTCAAGACCATTGAGAATACCATCTGGATAAGGAACAACCAGAGTTGAGGGTTCAATACTCACACTCAAGACTTGACTGTCGCTTGAAGTTCTGACAACATCCATATAATACGGGGTACCCAAGATTCCCGACGTTAGATTACTAAGATCAAGATTCAAAGCAATAAGCCAAGAGTTGATATAAACATTGAAGAAGAGCTGCTCTGGGGAAACACTCACTATATCACAGAAATGAAACCGAACCAGGTACTCAAAAGTAGGATCAACAGAAAAAGACCAGGTCACGTTGATCAAAGTATTTGGATTCAGTTGTGAGTTAACTCTAGTTGCGGTGCCATAGACAGAAGGAGGAGCAATATCCCTACTAGACGAATTCTTCGAGTACTTAACAGCTCTCATATTTGGCACGAAAGTGGCAAGATTGACATGCTCCAAATAAGGTTCATCAGAAACCCAAAGTCGCCATAACGTATCATTTTGTGGGGAAACTGTTTGGTTACCCATATTCACCCTTGCAACAGTCTCCATTGCTTCTGTCAAAAAAGTTTGGTATTTGACCGGATGATCAATGGTTCTAGCACTAACGGGAAAGAGTCCATCGGGGATGGAAACAATTTCTAATGCATTTAAGAAAGCAAATGAATTGTCCAAAGGAGTAAAATTTAGAATAAGAGTATCAGAAGTTATGTTCAATGAGAACTCTTTGACTACAGGACCATTCTGTGGTTGGAAATCACCAAGGAGGGTGAAACTTTGGGCTGAAACAGAGAACTTGGCCATGCTCAGATTATAATTTCCATCAACAAAAGGGAAGAAATAAAGCCTAATCCAATGGAACCCACTTTTCTTAATCAAAAAGGTGTATTGGGAAGTTCCGTTAAGAATTCGTGCAGTTTGATATAAAGCTAAATCAAAGGACGATGAGATATAATTTGATTTAGTACTGAGAGAAATATTTTGTGGAGTTGAAAGAAAACTGGAATTGAAAACATCAGCTAGGAAAACTCGATCACCCACAGTTGTATTTGTCGGTGATCCACAGTTGATCAGATAGCTATCCACAGGCTCAAATCCTAAGGAGAAATTTATCAAACAGGTAGTGGACAATACCCAGATAAGCAAAATACCCATCATAGATACAACGAAAACAAATGATAGAGCAACTCTTAACTGATGAATTCAATGAATTGATCATAACCCAGTTGAATAGAGGTAGAAGAGTCACCTGTGGGATCACTTGATAATTTGTTTCATGTACTGCCACATTAAAAGAACAGAGGAGTTATTGTGAAAAGGCCAAATGGGTTTTCCAAATTGTTGATGAAAGCAAGAGGGAAAAAGCAACCCACTTTTGCGAAATTTGTGGCCTTGCAAGACCAACAACATTCATGGATTGAAAAGGACAAAGCCTCTTTAGATTTTTTCCTTGGTTAAGTATTGACCATTCACTGATGTGCTTTGTTTGATATAGTCAATTGTAACAGGTATAGAAAAAGGTAAAACTATTTGGTGGTTTATGCCATCGCCCCGTGACATCTCAACCCCTTTATCTGCCATTTTTTGATGTTAAACTCAATGGTAAGTGTAAATGTGTAGTGAATAAGTGTGTTCGGAAAAGCGTAATATTGCCAACCTCCCATAATATTGGTTTTTCTATTCTGTTTTAGAATGTTTTAGAATATTAGTCGAAGTCATGTAAGAATATGTGAATTTTTAAAATTCAAACTTCAGAAATAAGTAAACATAACTCCATGATTCAATGATAGTAATGATGAGATATCGATTTTGGAATTTGTTTACTCCAAAATTTCAGTTTTTATATTCATTTATGAGCAGTTCTTGAGATCGGCTCATTCACACATAAGCGAGAAAGAACTAAAGAAGGCCGTAGACATAATAAGTGCACTAAACAAATGAGAAAAAGTTGCAGAAATGTCCAAGCCTCCGAGATGTGCGCAAATACTCCCTCCGTCCGGATTTGTTGGTCCACAAACATACTTTTTCAAGTCCGAAAATATTTGTCTATTTTGAAAAGTTAAAGGCTAAAGTAGGGAAAAATTACACAAAAAGCAGTAGACAAAAAGTAATGGAAAAAAAATTGAAATCTCCAAAACGAACCAACAAATCCGGACGGAGAGAATATCTCTTATTACCCATAAAAATCAAGGGAATAGAGGGATACAGCTGCAATAGGAGGGGCCCTCCAGGAGGGTAGAGGCTAATCTAATCCTTGAAAAGCTGAAGTCGTCCGTGGTACGTTAGTGGGGTGGTTACCGATTTAGGCCATTGGTTGCCTTTTCGGGAAAAAAAATGAACAATACTCCTTTTTTTTTTTTTTTTTTTTTTTTGACTCACACAATGTTTTCCAGACAAATAAAAGCAAGAAAAAAAAAGTATGCCTCGTACACCAATCATAGCATGAATAAAAATTAAATTAGGTCAATTGAGAGTTGTGTTATCGAATATGCCTCGTATATCAATCATAGTATGAGATTTTTTTTCTCCAGCTATCCCTTTTTTGTTTTTATTATAGTGAAATTACTGAAATAACCCTCCATTTTATAATCCCTTGGGGGTGCAAATGTTGAAATAGAAGGATATTTCAGTAATTTCACCCTAATAAAAACAAAAAAAAAAGAGTGCAGATGTTGAAATGGGGGGTGTGAACTTCAATTCCCCAACTATTTTGATCTATGCAAAGTATATTATGATTTAGGGGCCTTATTGAAAAAGTATGATTTAGGGGGTGGTTCCTTCGCTATAAAAAAAAATACGGGTTGGAAAAATTTATGTAGACTTTGCTTTTTGGGTTGGTGGGTGGCCCCTGAAGTTGCTTCCGATGGAATGAATAATCAGACATGATATTGTGGGAAATCAACGCAAGTCTTTGTCGGATATGCTGATACGCGGTTTCCATAACTACTACCAGAAGCAACAGCCAATGGTGGAGGAGAGGGACTCGGGTCCTCTCCGGTGTCGGTCTTCATATTTGGGTTGCCCAAGCCAACCCCAATCTTGGTTGCCCACTTACTATTAAATTTAAGAAAATTAAATGAGTTATAAGTCAAAAAAAAAATTAATTCAAAGTTACATACAGTACTTTTAGTTTTGAACAACATTAAAAATATCACAATCAAATGTAATTCCGGTTATTGTGCTCTAGGATGAGCAACCCGATTCAAAGAAAACTTCCACTATTGGGCCCCTTACATCTTCAAGAGTTAATTGTTAAAAATTATAAAATATAAAATTCAAACTAAAAGGATACAAAGATAAACATAAAAACATATGATCGTAAGAGTTTGTTTTGAAAAAAAGAAGAAAGCTAGTACCTCCGTCCTATAAAGTTAGACACTTTTGGGAGTGCATGCCATTTTTAAATTGCCTATATCTTTCAATTCATAATGTTTTATGTGATTTTCATAACCTTATTTAAAAGAACTAATTGAGATCTATTAAACGAGATTTATATTGCTTATATAAAACATTATGGATTAAAAGATATAGACAATTTTTTTTATAGTGTTGGAATAGCGAAAGCGTCTAACTTTTCAGGACGGATGGAGTACATATTTTAATCGTGATTTATGTGAATAATAATAATAAACTGTGTTAGCTCGCTTTTTTTTTTTTTAATTTTCCACCATTGGATTTTTTTTACCTCAATGCAAGAAAATCACTTTTACATTATTGTTGTGTTTGTTAAATGAAAAATATCTAACAGAGTAATTGAGTTGTGGTGGTTTTCACAAATTGTGGATTGAAAAGAGAAATTGTGATACCCCGATCCTTTATTATAAAAAATCGAAATTCTATTTTCAAAAATTATCTTCAGAATTTCGTCCCCGCGGTTAATCTTAAAATATTTTTATAGCTAATGGTAAATTTTTAAAATTTATCTAAAAACGAATCCCGGACAATGCAACCGGTCAGGAACCGGTTACACACCGTCGGTGTGATTTTTTCTTCTTCCCAACTGATGCCCGCAACAGTCCGCGTGAAGTGGGTCTTGAATTAATTGGTTGGGGGCTTCAGTTAAGGAGAGGGCCAATTGAATTAATGGGTGTCGGATCTGTGTCGATTCCACCTTCTTTATAATCCTGTTCGGCACTGTCCCTTCCCACACTTAAATAATCTATCTCTCTGAACCTATATTCCATCTCCCAATTCATTGAGAAAACCCAGAACAATAATTTTATAACCTTGTCTCTCGAAACCTCCTATTTCGGCCACAACCTGACCCGGCAAACACCACTCCGGCAAACGTACGTCAGGAAAATTCTTCCCTTTTGGTAATCTCTCTTCCTTCCCCTTTAGTCTTTCTTCTTATTACTGTCTAAAAAAAAAAAAATTAGAAAGGCAGCGGCAGCCATGGCCGACACCGCCATGACCGCCGCTCTACGGCCCGAGTTGCCGCATGTAGCGTGATGCAGCAAGCAGCTGGGAGATACTGCTCCCTCTCCCTCTCGATGTCTCTCTCCCTCTCGCCTCACCCACCTCTCCCATGCAAACCACCCCGAGCCGCTCACTCCCTCAACTAAAATCCCTCCCCTCCCCGTGATAAATTTCCTCCTCGGATAAAACCGAGCTCGCCGTTGGGCCGCAGCACGGCGCTGCCATGGGAGCAGCTATGTTGCTGCTCTCTTTTTCTCTCTCCCCGCCACCTTTTCTCTCTTTTAGAAAACCACTTCATAGTTTTATTATAGTTATTTTATGTGAAGTTTGTTACTTGAATTTTCTCCTCCAGTAAGGTTTAGTAGGATTATAATAGGATACATGTGTCACAGGTTCCGGGACCGACTTTTAATTACATAAACGCGGTTGTGCTTGGTTCACGCTACAGAGGTGAGTTACGATTATACTTTGGCTACATGTGTTTTGGTTTGTATAATCATTATTATGGAACGCTTGGTTCAATATTTGAATAATAAAAATAGACGCGATGATTTCTAAAATGGAACCGAGCGAAATGTTTGGAACGATGTTTTAAGAAAATGATTGAACATGGGATAATTAAAAGGAAGGAATTAATTGGTATCGGGCATCTGAACGTGAGTTAATCCTGACGAGGAACGTATTGGTGGGTGATTTGGGGAGTATAAGGGGTAGGGTACGACCGGGTGCCCTAAGGACTTGATATCATTTCCTCTGTGATTATTGGGTAGCTCCCAACATACCGGTGTCCGTTCAAAGAGATGTTTGATACGCAATTGTGATTTTGTGGTACAAAGGTTGACAGTGAGCCTACTTGGAAACTGGTAATATTATTTAAAGGTTGACAGTGAGCCCATTCGGGAACTGTGTTATACTTCCTTTTAATTAAATGTTTTGATATTAATCCCATGTCAAACTTGTAACATTAGTATAACGTAATTCTCACTGAAATGGTTTACCATTTCAGGACATCAAGGGTAAAGCTGGATCATTTTTCACCATGTGATTTTATGGGCATGAAGTTGTGTTTTACTTAAATTATTCAATAAACTTTCGGATTGCAGTGTTGTAATATATTTGTGAAGTTTGTAAGCTTAATTATTCGTGTGATTTGGTGGCATCTAAAATGGCCACGGGCTTGTAATAACGCCAAGAGGCAATAAATTTACATTTTATTGTAATTTATGTAAGCTCTGGAGATTTTTAATTTGAAATGCTTCCGTTATCTTTCTAAATTTAAAGACTCAATTATTTTGCAAAGTTTATAAAATTGTGGCAGTAGAGGCCTGTGGTAATTTTTAATCACTGGCCGGTCACGAATTCTTACCATTAAGATTTGGGTCGTGACAGAAATAAATAACAAAATAGAGTTAAAAGGTGAAAAAGACAACAAAATAACAAAACAGTGTAAAAAGGGCAACAAAGTCAGAATGTGAAAGAGGGGTGAGAATCGAACTCGCATTCACGCATATGCCAGGCCAGGCAGCAACGTTGACCAGTGAACCACCTACACACTCCGTGCCATCTACTGAAACTTCAAAATACTTGTATGTAAACTGAAGTTTTTTTTTGGTTGCCCCAGCCCGGGGGTTGCCCAAGCCCGGAGGCTTGTGGGGCTTATCCCTAGGCCGGCCCTGGTCCTCTCCACTGCATGCAACTCCTTCTCTCTTGTTTGATGCAGTTTCGATTTTTGTGGGGCCACCCCAATTCCACATCACTGATCGAAACAGCTCATTGTGCAGAGTTCGTCAAGTTCTTTAGGTATGAGAAAAATCAAGTTGATTGAGTATCGGTAAACGACCAATGGGAACACGCTTATCTAAAATGTAACATGAAAAACATGCAACGAGCACACTGAATAGAACCCATTTATTTCAAGATAAATGTGTTCCAATATGTTAATGATCAGTATTCATTGAACTTGACGCACATACGACTTTACAACATAAACGATTTCGATCGTTGTTGACCCTCAAAATTTCAAGCATTTTCCAAACCCTTCATACTCTAACCCTAATTTCCCTTCATTTTCCAACAACCTTGGTTGGCCCCATTTCAAACCCTTTCAACACACTTGGAACCCTACAGATTTTCAACTCAAATCTATTAATCAACCAGCATCAATCTCACCCCACACAAAACCCAACTTTTTCCTTGTCATTTCCGTACCCACAAACTGAACACCACCACTTCCCACCGCAAGCGAAAAGGCACCCCCGGTGGATGCGGCGGCCTTGACATGGTTCCGCAGTCTCAAGATCTCTTTCTACAATTCCTTAATCAGAGGCCAAGTAAAATTGTAGCCGACGAAATGGGACAACGCCAGCAGGGGATAATCGACCAGCTGTTCCAAGCGGCGAAGCAAATCCAGACAGGGGCTATGGCACTCGGGCAAGGGGTATTGGCGCGACTCAATGCCCTCCTCTCTCCAATCGGTAATCCTTTCATTAGGGCTTCTTTCTTCTGCAAAGAATCCCTACTCCAATTACTCGTGTCACCCAATTCACCAAATTCGTCGCCTAATCTGATTGAGAAGATTTGTGCTTACAAATCTTTCTCCAATATTTCACCACTCCTCTAGTTTGCAGACTTCACTTGCATCCAAGCCCTCCTTGAGGTTGTAGATGGGTTTGATCAAATTCATGTTATAGATTTCGATAGTAGGTTTGGTGGGCAATGGGCTTCTCTTGTGTAAGAGCTTTCCATGAGAGGCGGCAGACTGCCTTCCTTGAAAATCACTGCATTTGTTTTTTCTTAAACCCATGACAACCTAGAGGTGTCAAATGGGCCGTGCCGGCACGGCACGACACAATTAAACCCGGCACGGGCACGGTAAAAGTTGGGCACACACGGCACGGTCTGAGTGGACGCGGGCACGGGGCACGGAAATGGGTGGGCACAACACGGTAGTTGGCCTGGCACGACACAGTTTAAGCCGAGCACGACACGGACTTAGTTAGGCACGGCACGAGCACGACACGGTCTTAGTCTAGTACGGCACGGGCACAACACGGAAGTGTCAAGGCCACGTCACGGTAAATGGCCTGGCACGACACGGTCTTAGTGTGGCAGAGCACGGGCACGGCACGGTAATGGGCCTGGCACGACACGGTCTTAGTCTCGCACGGGCACGACGCAAAAGTGGTAAAGGCACGACACGGTAATTGGCAAGAAATGATTATTTATTAAATAAATTGAAATGAAATTTAATTAAATAAATTGACTTGCCATAATAAGGAAAAAAAAGGAGGGGAAAAATTATAAAAAAAAAATTGAATAAGAAAAAATAAATAAATAATTGAATTTTGACTTGTCATGGCCCATTAGGCCATAAGCCCATAATATGTCAAAAATAAATTTTATTAAATAAGCCCGTAAATAAATTTTATTAAATAAATTGACTTGTCATAGCCCATTAAGTGGCCAATAGGCCATAAGCCCATAATAAGTCATGGCCCATTAGGCCATTAGCCCATATTATTTAAATAAATAATAAATCAAAAATACATTTTTATTAAATATATTGACTTGCCAATTGCCATAATAAGGGGAAAAAATGATGGAAAATTTAAAATGAATTTATGAAAAAAAAAATGAAAAACAATTATAAAAATTAAATTTTGATAACAAAAAATATAAATTTTAAAATTTTGACTTATGGCCCATAAGCCATAATAAGTCAAAAATACATTTCTATCAAATAAATTGAATTTATTTTAAAAAATGTGGAAATTTAAAAAATGAATATAAAATTGAAAATTTTGATTTATGAATTGATAAGTCAAGATTGAATTTTTGTAGATATATAATATGTATATTATATGAGAACGGGGCCTTTGTACATAGTACACTATGCGCTAACCACACAATCGCAATACAATTTTGACAATCTAAACTGTTCACTTTGTTTGTCTTGCTGTTTTAATCAATCTCGCCAATTTTGAAGTCTATCGGGTATTGAAAGCCCTTTCATCGGGACGTTGATTCATTATCAACCGACAATTTGTGTCATTCGATCAAGTACGTAACGATAATTAAATGACTTTATTTTTTGCATGGAGGATATAATCACTCCCACTTAAAATCTAGATGGTTCTGATTCAAAAAATACTGCTCCGATGGCTGTCGAGCCATGCATTATAGGGCATTATTGCTTTTAGATGCACCGAATGTGATCCGATCAGGTGGTTGCTGACATGTGATCGCCATCGTTTTCGGGGGAAATAATAGAATTGATAAGATATAAAAATCGTAACGGTTTAGATCGAACATTCGGGAAATCGAGTCTGCACCTGCCTTTCAATCCTATACATCGAACTTACTTGGTTCAGACTCAAGCTATTATGCTATAGGATAATGTACGATAGCCACACGATCGCAATACAATTTGACGATCCAAACTGTTCACTTTGTTTGTCTTGATGTTTTAATCACTCTCGCCAAATTTGAAGTCTATCGGGTATGAAAGCCCTGTCATCAGGACGTTGATTCCTTATCAACCAATAATTTGTGTTGTTCGATCAAGTACGGAACAATAATTAAATGACTTTATTTTTTGCATGGAGGATATAATCACTCCCATGTAAAACGTAAACGGTTCCAATTCGAAGAAAAAAACTCCGACGACCCTCGAGTAATGCAATTTTACGACAATTTTACAGTTTGGTGCATAGGCATATAGTGTGACTATATGCACTAGATTAGGATTATAGTATAAATATATTATTATAAACCCTAATCCCCCCCCCCCCCCCCCATTGTGCTTCCAGATTTCTCTCTCGTCTTTACTCTCTCAGTCTACTCTTTCTCTCTCTCTCTCTCTCTCTAAGATTCAAACGGTCACAGGTCACTCACCACCACCACCAATCACCACCATCCACCAGCACAACTCCATCGCCACCAGATCGAACCACCATCTCACAGTCAATTCTTTCTCTCTCTCAAAGATCCAAACGGTCATCTCACTACCACCACCATCCACCACCACAACTCCATCGGACCACCACCACCACTAGCCCACTACCTATCTCTCTCACTCTATACACTAAAGTACTACCAAACATTAACCCTAAACGGTCACCACTCACCACCATCTCTGAATCTCCAATCATCTTTCTCACGGTCTCACCCTAACCCTAACGGTCACCTGTCACCACCACAACTCCACCGAATCTCTCACTCTCAGATTCACCAAACCCTAACCCTAAACGGTCACTAGATTCACCACCACAACTCCACCGGACAACCACCAGTCCACCACCTATCTTTCTCACTCTATACACTAAAGTACCAAACCTTAACCCTAAACGGTCACCACCATCTCTGGATCTCCGATCATCTCTCTCACCCTAACCCTAACAGTCACCTATCACCACCACAACTCCATCGGTTTATCTCTCTCACTATATACACTAGATCTATTTCTGTGCTCATTTACGTGTTTATTTATGTGGTTATATCTATTTATGTGCCTAAAACCCTTGATCTATTTTTGTGTTTGTGATTATATCTATTTTTGTGTTGATCTATATTCTGTGTGACTGTGTTGATCTATATTATGTGTTGATCAGTTGATCTATATTCTCAGTCTTTTTGTGTTGATCTATATCTATTATGTGTGACAGTGTGAGTGTGTTTAATATGGATAATCGTAATTTAGACTCTGATGATATTGAATCACAAACACATATGGCACCACCAAATCCTTCTTTATCATCACCACAACCACATATGTCTGAAGCTGCTTCAAACATTGTTGGAAGTGGTCCTTTAGTTTCAGGTTCTACGTCTGCAAAACGTGATGCGAAAAGGCATCGCATTTCATGGGTATGGAAACACGTCTCCATAGTTGATAATTTCAAAAATAAATAAGGAGTTCTTATAGGACAGCGAGGTGTGTGTAATTATTATGGAAATGATTATAGTTGCCTTAGTAATGGTGGCACAGACATATTGAGAGACATCTCCATAACAAACATAAATCGGAAATTAGCGAAGGTGATACTAATAGTGTAACTGGTTTATCTAATTTCGTATATATTCAACCTAAAATGAGACATGGATTGGCCCTTTATGTTGCTGCTGCAGAGCAACCATTTACTTTTGGCGATGATATTATATTTGAACATTTTATGCAAACTTGTCTAAATCCTGTTTTTTCTAAGGTTTCTAGAAATACAACTAGAAGTGGTTGTTTGAAAACTTTTACTGAATTGCGGATGAAATTGATAGGTGATATTGCACAACTTGGTAGTACAATCTATTTTACTTCTGATATGTGGAGTGGACGAAATAACCTTGGTTACATTGCTTTGACTGCTCATTATATAGACTGTAATTGGATTTTGACTAAAAAAATTATTGCTTTCTGTTTAATGGAGTATCCTCATAATGATATTCACATTTTTCAATGTATAAATGGTATTTTCAGGGAGTTTCAAATTGTTGATAAAATTTTTAGTATTATTTTTGATACCATACTGCTAATACCAGTGCTATTGATTTGAATATTTATAATCCAAAATTCAATCACATTTAAGATATTAAATATATAATAGAGAAACCAAATCCATTGGGGTAAATTAGGGAATCATAACCGCTTGTATGTATAATTGAGAAATATATAATTTTTTCATAACATATACTGACAATGAATCAATTGATAAAGGCATTTTGGGCTATTCATCTAATTTCAGGATGACAACATAACTAGTATGACATCATGGATAAAAGCGTAAGTAGGATTCTCCAAAAGGAGGCCTAGTTATTTTTTATTTTTTTTCTGAAGCTTAAGAAATTTGTCCAACCATTCATAACCTGGGGCCTGTGGATAGTATACCCGGTCACTACCTTCAATGCGACAGAATTAATCGAGGTGTGCATAAGCTGACCTGGATCCGATTATAAAAAAGAAAAAGGCTGAAAAAAATTTGTTAATGAAGAAGCAAATTACTAGTAAAAAAAATCACAGATATGGTGCATGGAAAAAGTGTATGGTGATTTAAGAAAATTTTGGGTACGGGGAGGGTACCACATCGGCACATCCGGGCCGTCCAACAATGCAATGGATTGTCCGGATTGAAAGTGGCGTCCGAATTTTTAAAAAAATTAGAAAAGAAAAGAAAAAATGTGTTTCAATCCTGATCGTCCGATGTATTTTTGGACGGCTCGGATGCGCCGAAGGGACACCGCGTCACCCATACCCTATTTGCACCCAAACTTTTCTCGGCATTTAGACCATTGAATTAGAAAGTTGGACAAGGTTGCCTAAAGCCCCAAACTTTGGACTGGACCACATTTCGAACTACTACTTCCCCTCCTTTACTTGAATCGCCGGCCCAACGGCCTACCAGGCCTCTTCGATGACCAGTGTCTCCCTTTATAATAAGCCCTAAAGAGAGGAGGGAAGTTCCGATTATAAAAGCCCCTTGGAATTTTTCCCAAATCAAACACACGCAACGCGCACTCTCTCTCTCTCTCTCTCTCTCTCTGTCCTAAACCATGTCATCCGCCCCCGCGCCGCCGTCGGATCAAATGTCCTCCCTAACCCTGACCCCCAGCACCGCCGCCGTCGAAGAATCCCAGTTCTCCCAGCGTGTCCTGATCCGGTCCATCATTACCCGGCCTGACGGAGGCGCAGGCCTCGCCGGCCAGATAGTCCGCGTGGGCGGGTGGGTTAAAACCGGCCGCGAGCAAGGCAAGGGCGCCTTCGCGTTTCTGGAGCTCAACGACGGCTCCTGCTCCGCCAATCTCCAGGTAATCAAAGGACCGGAGATTTAATAAGAAAATGAAAAATTGCAACTATGATTCTGGTTTTTTGACCCCAAAATGTTGGGCAGGTAATTGTTGACGCCGCCTTGGGGCAGCTGAGCCAATTGGTGGCGACAGGCGCTTGTGTGCACGTTGAGGGAGAGCTGAAGGTGCCGCCGGAAAGGACGAAGCAGAGGGTCGAGCTTAGGGTTCAGAAGATTCTCGATTTGGGTGCTGTGGATCCGGCCAAGTACCCCTTGCCAAAGACTAGGCTTACTCTCGAGCTTCTTAGGGATTATGTTCATCTTCGACCTAGAACCAACACGGTGTTTACAGATTTTCCCTCCTATGTATTATATTAAGTCACAAAGTGCGCGAGGGTCCTGTTGAAGGATTATGTGACTATGATTATACCTACATGTTGGTTAGCAAAAAAAGAAAAAGATTATACTACATGTCCTTTTGCTGAGCAATATGAATTTCTGAAAAGTTGTGTTCATTAGGCTGAATAATGTCGTATTGAAGTGAGTGGAATTTGGAATTGATATCATGATTAATTAATTGGAATTGATATCTTATGAACCGATACTGGTTCTGCTGCTTTTGGAAAATTGTGTTTCTTACACTGAAGATTGTAGTTAGTTCACTTAGTTGTAATCTATGTCATGAACCATGTGCCCTAATTTGATAACGTATCCTGCTTGATGGGATTTGTTCATCTTCGTCCCAGAACCAACAATGGATTCACATTTTCGCTCCTATCTTTTTGTATATCTACATTTCTCTCTCTGTGTTTTTTTTTTTTATGTTTAGCTGAATATTTTTATAGTTTTGTTAGTTCTGACTTCTGAGTAATATGAATTGTGAGATATTGTGTTTCACCTCGCGGAGTGAAACTACTGGAATTGATATCATGTTGTATGGGACCAAATTTGATAGGCGATAGCAGTTATGAAGTTCGAAGCAATCAGATTGCATATTCAGCTAACGAGTTGTGGATTTGTTGGCAGTAAAAAGTAACTGCTACTAAGAACTTGGGTAGAAATTGGTTGATATTTCATCTCACCCACACACACGCAATTCCCAATCATGCCTAGTTACCTACGTCTTCATGAACTTAGCTTTCATGTTGTGGTGACAGTAACTTTTTGTTCGAAGTGATCAGATTGCATATTCAGCTAACGAGATGTGGCATTTGTTGGCTGTAAAAAGTAACTGCTACTAAGAACTTGGGTAGAAATTGGTTGACACACACACAAATACTAGTGTGCTCGCATGAAATATCATCAAATGTTTTCAATCATGCCTACGTCTTCGTGAACTCAGCTTTTATGTTGTGGTGACAGTAACTTTTCTGTGCATACAGATTTCTGCAATTGCTCGCATCCGCAACGCTTTGGCTTATGCAACGCATACATTCTTTCAGAAGCATGGATTTCTTTACGTTCACACTCCTATTATCACCACCAGTGATTGTGAAGGTGCAGGAGAAATGTTCCAAGTCACAACCTTGTTTAGCGATGCTGAAAAGTTGGAGAAGGAGTTGATCAAGAATCCTCCTCCATCTGAAGCTGATGTGGAAGCGGCTAAGCTACTTGTCACCGAGAAAGGAGAAGCTGTTGCTCAACTGAAAACTGAAACTGCCAAAGCTAATAAGGAAACAATTAGTGCTGCTGTCATGGAATTAACGAAAGCTAAAGAGAATCTCTCAAAGCTGGAAGAGAGATTTAAGCTTAAACCTGGTATACCACAGAAGGATGGGAAGATTGACTACTCCCAAGATTTCTTTGCACGACAAGCATTTTTGACTGTTTCTGGACAGCTTCAAGTTGAAACTTTTGCATGTGCCCTCAGTAGTGTCTATACATTTGGTCCAACATTCCGAGCAGAACATTCACACACCTCTAGGCATTTGGCAGAGTTCTGGATGGTGGAGCCTGAAATAGCATTTGCAGATATTCAGGTGAGAAATGAGTTATGAATTTATTTTATTGCAAAGTAAAATGTGCAAGTTTCGAGTGGAGTTTTAGATGGTGAGCTTAAAAAATGTGATCTTGTTCCTCACGATTGTAATTTTACTAATTTGTATTATATTGTTAACCATGTTTTTTTTTTTATCGGCTATAGTTGATCTATGTTGTTCAGAAGATGCTTTGTTTTAACGTTATTGTAGGATGACATGAACTGTGCGGAGGCGTATGTTAGATTCTTGTGTCAATGGTTACTTGACAATTGCCTTGATGATATGGAATTTATAGTCAAGAGCTTTGATAAAAGTGCAATTGATCGTCTAAGAATGGTTTCTTCAACCAAGTTTGTCCGTATTTCTTACACTGAAGCAGTTGCAATTCTTGAGGAAGCATCCAAAGAGAGGCAGTTTGAGAATAAAGTAGAATGGGGGATTGATTTAGCATCTGAACATGAAAGGTAAGTTGGGTTCTGCATGTTTAATGCATTCATTTAAATGCCCTTTTTCTACTGATTACATCGTCGTGTATTATTGTAGATACTTGACTGAAGTGAAATTTAAATCCCCCGTTATCGTTTATAATTACCCGAAAGGGATTAAAGCATTCTATATGAAGGTCAACCCTGACAACAAAACTGTTGCTGCTATGGATGTGCTTGTACCGAAGGTATGATCTCTTGCTACCCACCTCTGAAATGCTTATTTTCTTGCTGCAACATTCATCTTCTGTTTTAAACTTCTCTTACAGCAGTTGTAAATGGTTAAATTACCCCTAATCTTTTCTCATTTTCCACGGAGACCCCCTAACCTTTAAAAGCTTCCCAGCTCACCCCCTCAACTTCTAAAATTTTACCCCAAGACCCCTTCCGTTAGCCTTCCGTCTCAAAACTCAAAGTTTGGGGTCATGGTTTGATGATCCAAACCATTCAAGTTAATTAAAACATGTTTTAAGGGGTACTCGCAAGAAATTACCTAAAAATATGACCAGGAAGTGTTTGATCCAAAGAATGTTTCATAAATACATATTGGTCTTGGATCAAGCACTTACCAGTCATATTTTGAGCTGATTTCTCGCGAATACCCTTAAAAACATGTTTTAAACAATTTGAATGGTTTGGATAATCAAAACATGGTCTCGAACTTTGAGTTTGGAGACGAAAGGCTAACAGAAGGGGTCTTGTGGTAAAATTTTAGAAGTTGAGGGGGTGAGTTGGGAAGCTTTTAAAGGTTAGGGGGTCTCCGTGGAAAATGAGAAAAGATGAGGGGGTCTCTAGGTAATTTAACTGTTGTAAATTGCCTGTAGTGGGAGAAAACTTTTAGAGGATCTATTTGCATGGTCGATGTGTTTGCTTAAGATGAACATCTGTTGGGTTCCCTTTTCAGGTTGGAGAACTAATTGGAGGAAGCCAAAGAGAGGAGCGTTACGAGGTCATTAAGGAAAGGTAGGAAAATATATTACTCTTGTTGTTTCCTTATTTATAATGAAGCTATGGCATCTCTCTGTGAGTTGTTGCTAATTTTCTATCCTTGTAATTTGTTTCATATGCTATATCTTTTGTTGAAAGTTTCCTCGGGCTGACAATTGGTTTGTACGGACTCGGTCTTTAAGTTGTGAATTGAACTAGTAATAACTACTGCACTTACGGAGAATTTTTTCATACATTGCAGGATATTGGAGATGGGGCTGCCTCTTGAGCCCTATGAGTGGTACCTCGACCTTCGTCGCTATGGCACTGTCAAACATAGCGGTTTTGGTTTAGGTTTTGAAAGGATGATCCTCTTTGCCACTGGGTTTGAAAACATCAGAGATGTGATTCCCTTCCCCAGATACCCGGGAAGAGCAGATCTGTGATTTATTACTAGGTTATTATACATGCCAGGATTTGGCGTTACTAATGGCTTTTAAATATTGATAACTGATTTGAGTATTGTCATGTTACAGTTAAACACACCTGATTACAGTAGCTATGATGATGAATTGCTGTTTGTGAATCATTGTTTGCAGGTTTTTTTCCCGGTATTTTGGTGCATAATTGCCATGGATTCTTTTGCATATAGTTCGGTTTTTGTTGTTTGATTTTTCTGGTACTTGGTCGTGCAGGGTATCAGTTTTGTAATCCTATTTGATGCCTGGATGTTGTTGTGGTATATGGATTAAAAAACATTTATATTAGTGGCAACTGGGTCGTTTGCTGCTGTAATTTTGTTCTGTGGCACCCAAGTAGTCATGCGAGAATTTGAAATCGGGGTCTGTTCCTTCCAACAGTTATGATGGGGGTCTGTTGATTACTCAGAATAAGCCCAAAGGCTACAAACCCCTGTTCGGAGCCCACAGTTGGAAAGAAAATTCCACAACTTTCGGGTTATCCATAAGGATTTGGAAGGAATACACTGACCATAGAAAATCACCCTAATGGCTAATGGGTGTGGAAAATTCCACAATGGATTGAAATTTGAAAAGGTTCCACAGGGAACGGAAATCTCCCCAAATGGAGAAGCTATAACACCTAAACATCAAAACTACGGAACTAAAACAAGAAAAAAAGAAAAAACCAGTCGGTTGAGATGCTGCCGGAGAGCTGCCATGCCGGATGTGAGAGCTTATTCGCCGGAGGTGGTGGTCGACCGAACCCCCTTGCTTCACTCCAGCCCTGCTCGAAACCGAGATGGTCCAGTTAAAAAAAAGAGAAAAAAGAAACCGAGATGGCCGGAAAGAAGGCTGTTGAAAAGGATTTGTGTTTTCTTTGGATGTTTGATGGAAAATTCTAATTTGGGGCCAGGATAAATTTTGAAATAGGTCATGGCCAAGTTTCCCACGATTATGAAACTGGGCCCATATTATGAAACAAATTTTGGGCTTTGTTGGAGGTATAGTCGGTTTTTCCATAGTAGCCAAGAAGTACAGCTTTTAGCCCAAATCAAAACCATTGACTGCCCAATACAGAACCCCTGTCAGTTTACCATGTTAACTGGGCCTCAAATTCAGTATGCTTCCCCCACCCTTTTGGACCAATCCAATCATGCTTATCAAATCTTTTATTTCCAGTTTAGTTAGCAATATTGTTTCACCGAACTATAGAAAAGCCTCTGCAGTTTAATTTGAGTTGTTCGTCTCAATAATCAATGGTCCAAATTTTAAAAACGATTCTTCCCGGGACAACATTTTCGTAACATGTTACTCCGTTTTTAAAAGTGTTACCAAATATTCCCAATCAATTGTTTCTCACCACCAATAATTTCGTTTTGTTTGTCCTAACAGTGTCAAAAATTCAAAGTAGGGTCTCCCCATGTTTTAGTTCTTTTTTGTTTGGATTGCATTACATTACATTTCACTTTCTGTCAATTTAGGAAATCTTATGGTAACGATTCTGTTGGGGGAGTCAGGTGGGGGGACCTCTTCCACATGCGATTCTTGTACCTGCTGGGCTACCCTGTGGTTAGCAAAAGACTAAGGACCATCACCTTCTCATTGAATACCACATTTCTATCGAAACAAATTGACCAACTAACCACAAAGGGAGGGTTCGATTCCCGTAAGCACTCATCCCCAAGTCCCCTAGGATAGAGTAAAATAGGATTAACGAATGACAAAAAAAATAAAAAAAAAAACCCCACAAAAGATTGGTTTAGTGGCCAAGGCCTGAAACTTATGAGTTTTGGTCTTACTTAAGATCTTAGATTCAAAAACTCTCATATGATTTCAACGACGCCCCACTTGTCAGGGGCGGAGCGGGGGCTCGGGCTTCTGCACACCCCCCAATTATCTCAATATTTCTACCATGTTTTACATTTTCTTTGTGTTATCAGTATATAAAGATGATATTTTGTTATTAATTTATGATGCATATGATTTGGTCCCCCGTGTTAAGAATCTTGCGTCCGCCACTACTGTTTATAAATAGTGAGATTGGTCCTCAATAATTAGCTAAGATGTGCGTAAGTTAGTTTAGACATTGATTATAACAAAACAAAAAAACACACACATGAAGAGGGGTTCCTGGTGAGCGGTCCTTAGTGAGCGCATCCGAGCCGTCCAAAAGTGCTTTGGACAACCCAGATTTTTCCATGGAAGAGTCCAAAAATATTATAGACTCTTCCATGGAAAAATCTGGGCTGTCGATTGTCGAGATGGACGGCCCAGATGCGCTCACCAGCATCCCCGGGTCCACACACATGAGGTACAATGTGGTACCAATACCATTTCTTATTTTTCCTGTTTTCTAGTATTACTTTGAGTGGTACCAATATCGAGTGGACCACTTTTTGAATATGTCTAAAAGTCGTGCTCATTTTTTGGTTAATGTATTTGCATTCGCTCAAGTTTCCATCACCATATTTAGATTCCAATGTCCACAAAAATTTGCTTGTGTTTGAAAGTGAGATTGTATGTGGCCATCAGAGTCTGGGAGATAGCGAATCTATATTTCTGGGAAAAAAGATCGAACAATCTTCAATAAAGACAAATAATTCACGACTGCTAATTCCAGGACTCTTTAATTCTTCCTGAGAGACAAAGAGAGCGAATATGTATTGGAAACTTACACGGTCACAAAAATTAGTGATTGCTCGCAAATCACAAAAAGGGTCGCCAATGAATTCCTTTTAAAAAGAAATTTAAATTTTGTTTGTTTGGCCTTATGAATTGAATTTTGCGTTTCGGCATATAAATCGTATATTCAATCAATTTAATGTATTTTGTCTGTCATTTCATTCTCAATAAAGACAAATAATTCACGACTGCTAATTAATGTCTGTCGAACAATCTTCAATACAGACAAATAATTCACGACTGCTAATTCCAGTACTCTTTAATTCTTCTTGAGAGACTAAGAGAGCGATTATGTATTGGAAACTTAGACGGTCACAAAAATTAGTGATTCCTCGAAATGACAAAAAGGGTAGCCAACGAATTCCTTTTTAAAAGAAATTTAAATTTTGTGTTTTGGGCTTATGAATTGAATTTTGCGTTTCCGCTTGTAAATTGTATATTCAATCAATTTAATGTATTTTGTCTGTCATTTCATTCTCAACTTTTTATTTAAAAAAATTAGACAAATTTCATTATACTGGCAAAATGAATGTCTAATGCCAAAAATAAGCACCACTTACTATTTAAAATTCTCTAATGCAAATATTGCGTCCAACATTATAAAGTGGGCTAAAAAATGGCTATATGCATTTATAGTTTAGCAATTATTCACCATTCTGACTAGAGGTGGCAAATGGCGCAGGTTTGGGCGGGTTGATATGGGTTGTGGGTTGAATATGGGTGGGTTGGATATGGGTCAATAGTAGTTGGGTTGAATATGGGTTGGGTCGAATATGGGTAAGTCAAACCCAAATCAACCCGACCTAACCCGTTTTTCCTTTTTTTCTCGTTTTTACAAGGGTGATTTTGAAGCAATCGTGACTGGTGGGACTCCCAGAGAGAGAGAGAGTTGGGACTCCACAGAGAGTGAGAGAGACAGTGATAAATCCAAATTCTTTTCAAACTCCACCATTTTTAATTTCAAATGCACTTAGGATCCCGTAATTTTCCAAATCCAAGGATGGTAAATGAAAAATACATTTATTTTAGAGAGAGAGTAATGTTAGAGGTGTCAAATGAGCTCGACTGGCACGGGTGCGACATGTTTAAATGTGGCACGGCACGAGCACTGTTTTGGAACAAAACCAAACAAACAAAAGAAAGAATTTTTTTTGATAACCGGATGTCCGATCCAGCTTCCATGCATCTCGACTAATTCCGGCACCTTGGAATTAATGATACTATAAAAGAAAGAAAATTAACTCTTTTCCTTTTATACTTTCTTTTCATTTTCTTCTCAAAATATAAGATTCAAAATTGCAAAAATTAATTTTAACCCTGTTGCACTGAATAATCAATCAAATGAGTTCAATTAAGTATGATGGTGGGGATTGGTGGATGCATCCTAAATAGTTTACTGTTTAATTCTCTTGCTTTTTACCCAAAGATAGGATTACAAAGGGGAGGATCGAATTAACAACAGAATAAATATAGACATGTGTGCATCAGTATATGAGAGAGAGAGAGAGAGAGAGAGAGAGAGAGAGAGAGAGAGAGAGCAGGGCAAAAAAGGGAATCTCATCCCCCGCAGGGGAGAGAGGGGTTGGAGTTCCTAACCCATTTTCAACCCATTTAAACCCATGTAAATATGGGTTATTATGGGTTCAACCCATATCAACCCATAATATAATATGGGTGAGTTTGGGCTGGTTATAATTGGATGAGTTTGGGCGGATCTATTTAAATGGGTTCAAATTGTCACCTCTAATTCTGACTATAGTCTTGTTTCTTTCTCTCTGTCGATAGAACACGCAATGGAATTCGAATTTGATTAAACAATTTTTTTTTTTTTTTTTTTAACCTTTGGAGCAAGTTTGGTAAATTTTTACTGTTCGTTTCAGTTGTTGTGCATTGAGGATTTCCAATTTTTTTAAACTCGTGTTTCCAGACCAGCTTACATGCACGGATGCACCTCAATTAATCCCGGATACCAATCCAAGCCACTAAAATAATTTCGTTGAGTTGTTAAGTTAGTTACTTTAGGACTAAGCTTGTAGGATTAAGAATATCTAATGTTTACCTTCGCCTACAATGCGTCGCACTCTGATGAAAATTAATTAGTCAAGGAAATTAGAAAATTAGGTTTTTTGGACAAGCAAATGAATGTCACTTTTTTCAAACTTGGTAATATAATTTATTATGTTGTCATGTTTTGTCGGTGTTTATATTAATGTTTGTCGATATATTTAGATTAATATATTGGGGGAAGAAAATAAAAATGAGAGAAAATAAGTACAAGAAAAATCCCAGAGAAAGTCTAATATTTGATTCACTTATTTTCATTTTTTTCATCCTTTTTCTTTAGTTTCAAACTAGCATTACCCGATGCTATGCACGACAGTTGAAAGAAAAGATGAAAGAAAAAACGTATTTTTTGAACGCAAAACACATGTAAATTGAGATAGGTAGGTAATGAGTTTTTTTTTTCCTATTTCAAATTCTAAGTCATTGTATTGTTTGGACAAACTGAATATCAAAATAGTTAAATATAAATATATTTAATAGTTTAGGGTTAAACCACTTGACGTACTCAGGGGGCTTCTCGTGAAAACACCACTGCAGGATAAGGAACCGGTTGATCAATCTCAATTCCCAATACTATGGAATATCGTAGTAATAGAGATAAGAAAATAATTCTCCCCGAGATCTCTAGATCCGGCGGCCATCCCACTCCCGCTCCCCCACCATCCTCTTCTACCTTCTTCCTCCTCCTCCTCTCCTCTCTTTTATTGTACCCAATGGCGGAGCCACACAGGGGTTGGGTGGGGCCAAGGCCACCCCCACCCTTGGCTGTTTTTGTTTTTGTTTCTTTCTTTTTTTCATTATGCATATGAAAGGTTTTATTTTTTAACAAAATAAATCCTATTCTATTAGTATTAATTTAGGAGAAAGGGGATGGAGTTGGTGGGGTTTGAACCCTCACCAAGTGCCAAGAGTATAGCGCGTTTATCACTTGGCTATCACTCAATGGACCACATGTTTTAAATGGAATAACACCATCGTAGTCACTTTAAAATTTTCGTTTTTAAAACAAAAAAAATACTATGTTTTGGGATTATAATAGTAAAGAACATTTTTGTAGCATGCTTAATTAAATTCTGAACTCTATTTTTAATATGCTCAATCAATATACATTTTTGTCAATTTTGTTTCTCCTCTTACTTTGGCTCCTCCCGAATAGAAATCCTGGCTCCGCCACTGATTGTACCACCATGGTTTCCGGTGACTCCCCATGGGTTTCGAGCTCCTCTCCTCTACCTATGGGCGGCTGAAACCGATTTTTGGGCAAGGGGGAGCCGGATCTGGGGTTTCCAGATCCGGACTCCTGACAACGGTGGCGGCGTAGTGACAACTCTGGCGTTTCTTATTTCCTGTACTTTTTTGTATTTTTTGTTATTTTCTTTGTAGTTTTTTTGGTAGTTTTGTATTTTTGTTCTTGATAGGTTGTATTAGGATTTGATTTGTTGGATTAATGGAATTCTTTCTTCTGGCAAAAAAAATAAAATAGAGCGTTACTGCCCTAATTTAAAAGAGATGAGATAAAACAATTGCCGTCTTTCTTATTACTACATAAAGACCTCCTTGGAGATATTTGAAAATTTTGTTACCGGACTTTATCAAATTACCCTCGGAAATGCGTTGGGTACACCGTACACCACTCATGCATACCAAAACTGACTCTTCCGGACAAGAGTTAGACTCTTCCGTGTAAGAGTCAGCTTAGTGTACATGAGTGGTGTACTCATAGTATTTTTTAATTACCCTCTATATTTCGAAACAAATGATTTCAAGTTGATACCAGATTGTTAGAAGCTAAATTAATCAAGTTCGATTTTCTTGCTCTATCGATCTGAGGGTACTCTTCCTTTTTCTAGGGAATTTTTTTTGGAAAAACAATAACGTTCATAATATTTTGCACAACATACTTACGTGGCAGTGTTCCATTGGCAATTGATGGTTTGCAACTAGTATAAATGAGACACTGCCACATTTTTTTTTTTGCTCAGCAAAGAAATTCACTAATCTCTGGAAACACAAAGATTAAACGGACCAAGGGCACACCGGCAAAAAGCCACCCGAGACCGATAGAGCAAGGAAGGCAAGAAGCCAACCGAAAAAGCAGAAAAAAGCCTAAAGCCCAAAAAAACAAACGACCACACAAACACCAAACCTCGAAAAAGCCCACTAACAGCACCGAAGAGCAACAACAAACCCGATCAAAACCAAGTTTCAGCAAAAAAAAAAAAAAAAAAAGAGTATTTGGGGGATAAAAGGGGGTGTGAAAACCTTTCCTCGGAAAATATATACTAAAACGAAGTAGTAATATAGTAATGACTATGAAGAACATACATTAAGGGATAAAAACTTTATACTAAAATCATAAAATGTTGCAAAACAATTTTCTAAGAACATCAAAAATTAATATTCACCAAAATGACATAATTTTCCAAGACTATATTGTTATAAAGTTCAAAAAGAAAACAATAAAAAGACTGAGACAAAAAGGGAAAATATTTTAGGCCTAATCATGTATGCAATTACTACTTTTGAAGAAGATATAAAAATCCAACAGGCCTACATATTATGGGTTGGTACCGGATAAAGCGGCAGGTCGTCGAACACGTGCTTGATTATTGTTCAGCATATGCATTTAATTAAAACCCTATTAACATCTAGTCTTAGATCATAATCCATTATTACTAAAGTTTCTTCCCTGCTTTTGTTGGTATGTCGCTTTTGATCAATCGCGGCCGCGAATATTTTTCTCCAAGCAATGCTACGGACACCGAGCAGAAGTGTACAGATTCGAACACAAATGCATTTGTAATCGTTCGGTGCGCTCTGGGTTCCACACGGTAGATACGGGATCTATGCATATTAGATGGTTTTGGACATGTCTATGTTCAGATCTGTATATATACTTTTATGTATGTCCGTACTATTTTTTTTATTTTTTCCCTCTATTAATTGTGGAGTCGCTTTTAATTGATAGTTTTTTCGGAAAATGATCAGTCAAGAATTTGGTTTTTGTAAGCAATGTTGTAAAGGATCTTATGAGATACTAATGTTTTAGCAGTTTAATTTTTAATTATTTTATAATTTTTCCTTTCAAAGTGCATTTCTGGGGCTAAATGAATCCTAGAAAAGAGATAACTACATCGATCTGTTCCAAAGAGATTGTTTGGTCCGTGAAACGAGAACTTCAAAATAATGCATTTTTTTCATGAATTTTTTTTTTAATCTTTTTTCAGGTTACTAGAAATATATATGAGTTCAATCAATTTATGCAAAAAGTTACTATTTTATAAAAGTATATTTTTTTAAGCTCTTGTTTCGTAGAGTGGGTATAATCTTTGAAAGACAGAGGAAGTACTGAGGAAGCATAGGATCCAGTTGTCGTATCCCAAAGTGGTATTGAGGCACCAGAGCCCCCGTTTTACTTACCACGAACATTGGCTTGCAGTAGTTATATTTGTACTTCCAAACCCCTCTTCTATCATCTACACTTTTCAGATTTTCTCTTTCCGATATTTTTGTAAATGTTCGATTGAACATCCTTTGGGTATGAAAAAAGTGAGCAAATAAAAGAATAACATCAAAAACCTTGAGCCCTTCCAGGAAAAAGAATGTAATTAAAAATATTAAGCTTGGTTATGATTAAAACTATTCTAGTTGCACATGCACTTCTTGTTTTCTTTTTCGTCGATAAAAGGCTAGCTAGGAAAGGGCCGCTAGCGTGACGAGAGAGATATAAAAGTTTTTTTAACCACCAGACAACATTCAACTGGAAATTGCTCTTGCGAAAAGGACAATGAACAACCCGTCACCACGCCTACCGGGACGCCGCAAGTTGCACAATAGTGTTCTCTTACAAGACACACGAGTCACGAAGATAACTACTGCAAGCCAATTCGAACTCTTTGTGACCACATAAAAAAAAGAAAAGAGAACAAATAAAGAAAGTTCACCCCACACCTTGTTCTTTGTTAGTGCGTGCCATTGAACACGTGCTTCATTATTACTTGATTAATACACACCAAATTGCTAATTTCTTAATCATTGAAATGGTTAAGAAAATCGTTTGCTCGTCTTTTGGGTGAAGGGTTAGGTGTGTTGGATGATTATTAATTTTTAAAACGACATTATCAATCGCTAGCCAGGAACGGAGCCAGGAATTTCGCTAAGCAGAGGCGAATATTTTTTCCACAATACTTTGCAGGAGCGAACTTATATAATTAATAATTTTTTTTTATTTCTGTATAATATTAGAGTTATTTTTTTTCCCTTGCAGGAGCGACCGGTTCTACTGCCCCCTCTAGCTCCATCCTTATCGCTGGCTATTAAAGGTTGGCTACGGACATTTCTTCTGAGTTACGATGATTCCTCGTGTTGAACGAGGGGTAGAGCACTCTCTTGTAATTTGACTACCTTTATATATACCTAGCTATTCATGTCAATTTACACGTATCAAGACTAATTTTAGGAGATCAGTCCCACCGTTTATTGCCCGGGGATATTGTAAGTTAGAGAACAAAACTCTGTATGGACTACCCCAACGAGGTAATAGCACTTGAAAGGGCTCGATCCGGAGATCTTAAGGATGAGCAAACTCCTTAGGGGGTAATCGGCTACCTATTGCTAATATGTTGAAGTAGTTCATAACCTCAACATATTGGAGTACCATTTTAGTAGTATTGCTCTATAGATAAATATTTTAGAATCTTTTTCTTTAATTTTTAAAGAGGCATTTAAATAATTATCCTCAAACTACTTTGAAATTATGGTTTCATCATGTGCGCGCTCTCTTTAGAGTTATATTTCCATCATGAAATTAAAAAAAAAAACACATTTTCCATCTTTTTTCGGGCACGCGTTTGGCCGATTTCGACAAGTGTTGACTTGTTTTTGACTGAAATCAAGTGTCGTATATGATGAATATTTTTCACCTTTGGTCAATATTTTTATATTGTTTTGATTTCTCTCGTCGATACAAATAATTAATCCAAAAATTACAAAGAAAAACAAAATTAAAAAAAAAACCGAAAAAAATCACTAGACAAAATTAAGGAGAATGGAGCCTTTAAGCTTACTTAAGCAATATTTTAGAAATAAAAGGAAAAAGAGATGCCATCTGTACAGGACCACTAACAAACAATTGGGCATAAAAGATTTTTCCAACCCATTTTCAAAACAACACTCACTTCAATGGGTTGGAAAACAACATTCACTCATAATTTCTACTCCGTTTAATACTCCATCTAATTAAAAATAAACTGGTAGTGACATTAACAAAGTTTAAGTCATTGTCAAGGCCCTCAAGGGGTGGAGGCAGTGCTTGGCAGGGGTTTACTTTTGACCCCATTGAGTTGAAAAATCCCATCAATTCGTATGAGTTTACGGAGTAGTAGAGTATGTGAAAACTTTTTCCCGAATTTGCTAGGTAAAGAGAAATTAATGGTTCAAATTCACTGATTTTTCTTTTTTGGCCAATTTCGGAAAAACGTTTGTATAGTATAGGACAAGGTTAGTTAGGGTAAACATTCTTTAAAATTAGTGAATGTATGCCCTTTTGTATTTTGAGGCACGGAAATTCATAAACCACCACAAAATCTTGCAATCGAACACCAAAAAATTTGTATGTTAGACCACAAAAATTGATAAATACGAGCCATCTTTTTTTTAAAATGAAATTTCATAAACAACACTGTAAAAATTCGTAAACAACACTACAAAATTTGTAAATAGTTACAGCAAAAATTCATAAACTAAACTATCGCAAAAGTCATATCCCGGGCCACAAAAAATTCGTAAAGGAAATGTGTACTGAATACTTTAAGGAAATGTGTACTGAATACTTTTCTGTAGAGTTATCTACAACATGAGAATATAACCGGGAAACGAATTTTTTCTCTTCACATTATAACTAATATGCTCTAAACTTCCATTAAGTTTTAAAGAATA
>JAXBDA010001120.1:0-61399 GCA_036023075.1 Gaultheria prostrata | reverse complement strand
GGGGGAACAAAATTGAGTAGAATTTGAGACTGCAGTTTAGTTTTTATGTCAAGGTGAATGAACTGTGGAAGGATTATTTTGCGCTCTGCCCTCAGCTTCCTCCATAATAAGCTGATATCTTTTGCTAGATCCTCGTATAATAAGCTGATAGCTTTTGCTAGATCCTCGTATCGAATTTGACATTTGTGGATGTACATTTGCAGGTGTCGATCTTCTTTGACTTACTGTTCATCTTGCAACATTATGTGCTCTATCCTGCCAAGAAAACAGCTACCTCTCCCGACCACGATACCGTAAGCAAGGAGGCACTTCTTTAATCTTCAGATAGTGCACATTCAGAAAATGTCTAGTCATTACACTGGATGTATATTATAGTGAACTTCAAAATTCCATGCAAAATTAGGTCTGAACTTGTGTATTCTTTTGCCCCTGTATATGGACGTACTTCATAGAAGAAAATGGCTTATTTATTGTTTTTGTCTCTAAAAAAATACTGACAGTTCCTTTTTCGTTTCTAAAAACATTTTAGGATCGATTTTGTCCCTTCTTTCACATTGCTCGCTCAATGTTGCCCTTGACTTGTCTCACCGAAGACTGAAGAGTTGCGTGGGGCTTATACTACTAGAGCATGCTACTAAAAATTTGCCCCCTCTAGCATACGACTTTGGACGCAAGTGACTTGGAGTCCCCAGATTTTTGGCCATTATGAACATCAATCCAGCAAAGCCCCACGTAACATTTCTGTGAGACAGTCAGCATTTGCGGTTATTGGGACAATGGCAAGGGCAACATTGGACAAGAAACTAAAAGAAGGGAAATATTGGATCCTAAAAAAACTTCAGGGACGAAAACAAAACTCCCAGTCTTTTTGTAGGAACTAAAACAATAGATAAGCCAAAGAAAATTCTTAGCAATTATGGACAATGTATAGCATATTGGATTTCACGTAAATTGCTTGCTCTGAGTAATTACATAAGATCAGGTTTATCTTATTAAGCGTTCTCAGTCCCAGACATGTGGACCGTATTAATGGTCGTTTTTTAGAGTTTTTTCCATGGTAGCCCTTGCCAGGTTTTTTCTAGTACGGAGTAGTAAGTTTTTCAAGATTTTGCTCAACATCAGATCTGATCGATCATCTTTGCTGAGAAGAATGTTGCAGATTAAGCGAAGAGGGGCAAGCCGGCCTGCTGTAGATGACAGTTTATGTATCACCTGAATTGATCATATTTGTCTTTAGGTGGTTCAGGAGCAACCTATGGATCTTGAGGATGGCTTGGCGAATACTTCGAACCAGACTCCAATTGAATAAACTGATTTTTAGGATTTTCGAATATTTTTATCTGATATAGCTGAATGGTTAGCAGCGTTATCAGATGTGTGAGTGTGATGCTTGTCATTTTTTCCTTGAAGAATTCAAGAAATAACAGATGAAGTGATAGAACCATCCCAGAAACAGACGTATAAACACAAACATTAGTCTACTGCTAGAGATGTGTAGTGATATGTCATGAGGAGATTTAGTTGTTGTTAGCACACAAACCAATCAACACGTACACAATAAAGGAATACGAACAGTAAAGAAAGAAGACAGCAAGATTTTACGTGGTTCCCCAAAACCCGGGTACGTCCATGTGAGCGAGAGTGAGTTTGTTATTCGATTGAAAGTTCGCTAGAGTTTTTACAATAGGCAATATTTATAATGTTTACTCCTATTCCAACCTTAATTACATCGTACCATACCGCATGGGGCTTCGCCCCTGCACCCCCCAAACCTTCGGGCCTACGGCCAGGCCCAACAGTTGAATCCGCGATGGGCCAGATACTTCGCTCCGCTTCACATCTGACCTTCATTAGAACTTCTTGATACCTCTCCATATGAGTCACAAGTTCCGGCAGTTGTGTTAACACAAAGGATTAGGTTCATAGACAATAGTATAGCTTATAATTCATTAACATTTATGGACTTTTTAAACACAAAATACAATTTTCTTGAACTCCCTGACATCTCGCTAAAGAATAATAAACAAGTAAATCTTGAATATTTTTTTTTGATAAACCCGTGTCTGGACCAGTTTACACGTACTTTGATTAATCCATTGTCCACTAGCGGGGGTTCCACTTGAAGCTAGAGCAGGTGAGAGGTTTTGAACTTGAGACCTTAAAAGAGAGCAAACTCCCAAGTCTCAAGCCTTGATCACCAGGCCAACCTCTTGGGATTGACAATTTGGAATATTGGCAGAAACGAAATTTGATGGATTATATTCACAGAACGTTTATATTAAAGGAGTGCTACTAGCTAGCACAACAATATGCAAGATATGCTTATGACATGGTGCTACCTAAGCATGTTGTGCACATTGTTGCGCAAAGTTTTGTGTTAATAAAATAGAGTTATTCAATCTCAACTTGTAATTAGTTCCTTTCGAGTAGCCGAGTAGGTAGACCCTGTAGTGAGAATCGAACCCGAGGCATTATCTTGGTAGAGGTCACCCTTGGTTCTCTTACATGACGCTTTGAAATTGGAAATGTTTGGAATCAAACTTAAATGAAACAAATCTCTTGGATTGATTACTGCCTAATTACGATGCGATTAACTTGTGTAAGGCTATGCCTGGGTTGGGGTGAAAGAGATCGATTGTCTTGTGTGTTCCTTGTTTTATATTTAGATAATTAATTTGGCTTTGTCCAAAATATTTGTAATGAACTCTGTTATATAAGTATTGTTGGGTGTTTATTAATATAATCTTCTCCATTTTGTCAAAAAAAAAAAAAAAAATTGCAATGCGATTACAAGGATCTAATATGCAAATATGTGTGGTACAAGATATTGCATATCACCTTTGCATTTATATAGGAAAAAACAAGACCAGGATATTTTAATTGTAGTTTTTCGTTTTTGTTAAAAGTGCTAAAAATAATTGATTTATGTAAGCAAAATGACCTGTTGCGAAATCCATAAATGATGTATGTGAGCAAAATGACTTGTCTCGAAATCCATGTTCAATCCTTTTAGTATCTTTAGCAAATTGATATATGTGAGCAAAATGACCTGTCTCGAAATCCATAAAAGATTTATGTGAGCATAATGACTTGTCTTGAAATCCATATTCAGTCCTTTTAGCATTTTTAGCAAATAGATCTATGTGAGCATGACCTGTCTCAAAATCCAAAATTATGTGAGCAAAATGCCCTGTTTTGAAATTCATATTTAGTCATTTTAGCATTTTCATTATACGGAAAACTCACTCTAGAGCCAATTAAAATATGCTGGTCTTTCCTATATTACGGCAATTAATAATACGTTAATGGGTTGTCAATGACTTTATTGAGCTTGGCCAACACGTTCCGTTTGACCGACTCAAACAAGTGGGTTGTTCGTCTGAGGTTTCAAGATCGGTTCTCAAAAATTACCAAACAAGCCAGAAAAACACACTGATACACACTTTTGAAAATCACCAGATTTTGGATTTTCAAGACCGGTTCTAAAAAACCCATCCGAACAAGGTGACTACTTCCCAAGATTTCCCACACCAACCGAAACAAGATTGGTCAACTGGATACCAGAAATCACTATATGATTATCCAGGTCGCATGTTCGAAATTCACAAAGGCAAATTTGTAGGATTATTGGAGGGCACTAGGCGTTAATTAATTTCAGAATTTTGTAATTATTTAAAGTGTGCACGAACTGGTCCGAAAAAGTTATAAAACAAAAAGAAGTTTTACATCTCTCACCCTCTCTCATTGTCTATATAACCCCAAATCCCTTTCATTTCATTCTCACTTCATATCCAAAAGCAAAACAAAGATGAGGAGAGAGGGTCGCCAGCACGGCATGGTTCGAAGCTACCAAATCTTGGGACCACCATTCAACCCAAGACCCGAGTCCAGATACCTGAACCGGTTCGACTCGCCTCCCACGGCCGGGCTTTTCACCAAGGTCTCATCAAAGCCCACCCACCACTCCAAGTTCACGGGCGTTTGCGGCCGGCCCAAGTGCGCCGGCTGCCATGCCCACCCGGTTTCTAAGTCCAAGCCCAAGGCCAAGGGAACCCAGAAGCTGCGGTCTTGCGACGTTGTTTCGAATCATAGGTTGGTGAGTTGGCGGGTCGTGGATTCTAACCCGGCCGGGTTTAAGTTTTCCGGGCTTTCTGCTAGTAAGATCTTGGATCATTTTGATAGTGATCATATGGGTTGTGGTGATGATGATGATGTTTATGATCATGGTGATTTAGTGGAAACAGAAATTGCATCCGGAGCTGTTGTTGATATTAAGGATTGTGATGATGAAATTAAGGATGATGATGAAAATGAGAAGATGGGTTTTCATGATGTGGAAATTGTATGGGCAGATGAAGATGAAGATGAAGATGAAGATGAAGATGAAGATGAAGATGAAGATGAAGAATGGTGTTTGGTTGCAGAAATGGAGTAAATTGTTTCTGTGCAGCTTATGGTCAATGATTTCTTTTTCTTTTTTTTTTTCTTTTTGTTTTGATAATTGTGTTTATCTCTTTTCATTTCTTTCTTTTTTACTTTCATTTTGTTATATTGTCAATTTGTATGGATTCCTGCAATTTGTACGGATATTATCCATCTTTAAAAAATTATAGAAGGAGAGTAACATATTTTATTTCTCTTTCCTTTTTATCGTATCATTTAATTGTGACCCCACAGTACCACGTGTAATGGAGCCCTTGACTTGCCCCCCCAAAACAATATGGCTACAGGGGGCTACAAGGTGCAGCGACTAATGTGCTATCAGACAACAAATATCCTAAAATGGACTTCAAACTAAAAAACAAATTAATGTGCTAGCTAATTGTATAACATGATAACAAAACACAAGCCGAAAGTTTTGACACATAGTATTTAGGGTGTCTAAGGCTACCACCTCTGGGGCAGTTAGCCCTAAGCTCAGGACTGGCTCATAGCATAACCTAGTATGAAAGGGCTTTTGAGTTGGGACAAATCATGTCGCAAAAGACTCTTAATTGCGGAGAGCAAATTTGTGCACCTTCGCTTTGCTCAGCCTTACAAAGCTACTCATTCTGTGGCTCACATCAAGAATCAAAACCATTATTTTGTCTAGATTCATTTCTTAGGAGCCCATGCGAAAATTGAGTTCAATCTAATCTATTATCCATCTTTGAAAAATTATAAAAGGAGAGTAACATATGCTTATCTCATTTTATTTCTCTTTCATTTTTTATTAAAGGAGAGTAACATAAACACGAATAATATGAATTGTTTTGACACCTATCAATATCCGATTAAGGTAATTATTTGTGAATGTTTTTCTCAATTAGCTGTACGATACCTATGGTTCAGATCAAGGAGTTACCGACCGCACAATCTATTATTTTTTTCCAAGATTCTTTCGGATTATAGGGTCGTGAATTGAGCTTCTATGTTGGGCATCATAAATAGATGGGGCACTAATTTTGACACATTCTTAGGGTGTCTAAGACAACCACCTCTTGGGAAGTTAGGCCTAAACCCTGGACCGACTCTGAGCATATCCAAATATATAGGACCCGGGGGAGGCGCTGCGCAGCCTTGTGCTGCGCAGCGGCTTTCGGCGCCACGCTGGCATTGTTTCGACAATCCGAGATGTCCACCGCGCAGAGCTCGTCGAGTACTACAACCCTTCCAAAAATAAACTTGATCGGATACCGTTAAGTGCCTTTTCGGAACGTATATAACTTGAAAAAAATTGGAACACACATAATTTGAAACATTGGATGAAAACTATTAAACCCATATTTTTCAAGTTATTTGTGTTCTGATGAGGCACTTAACGATATCTGATCGAGTTGATTTTTGGTAGGGTTGTAGTACTCGACGAGCTCTGCATGGTGGACGTCTCGGATTGTTGGAACAACGCCAGCGCGGCGCCGAAAGCCGCCGCATAGCACGCTGCGCAGCACCTCCCCCAAATTGTAATATATAGGAGTAACTCAACTCTATGTTTCTCTTGTACTTGTAATGACGTTGAGTTTACCACATCAGAGACAGTTCATCCGAGAAGCTACATTTTGTGCAAAATACATATGTATGCCCATTCCATCGTACTAATTTTCATTCGGTCCGGCTAACATGTGCCCATTGGACAAAGAACAATAGTAGTTCATCCAAGAAGCTACATTCCGCGCGAAATACATATGAATGCCATTCTTTCGCATTAATTTTCATTCGGTCCAGCTAACGTGTGCCCACAGGGCAGAGAATAATACAAAAAAAGAGAGGACATAACAGTTAGAACTTCAATGCACATTTCACTAATATTTATCCACTTTAACGAATATCATTGCACTTTTTTACAGAAATTAGTACACTTTTTTGTTATTATCCATAGCCCAATAGATTTTAGTTATAGCATTTTCCATTTTCATTTGCACTTCCTGCGGATCCTAATCTGCTAGCATAGACCCCGCCAAGTTATTTGGAAATCGAACTTAAATATCAGCACATTACTTGGAGTGCTTCCAGCCTAAGTAATTTTTTTTTTCCCCCTGAATGACAGCCGAGGGACGTGTTCACAATAGCCGCGGATACAATTTTAGATTCTCGCTTCAGATTCTCCAGCGTATTTTAGATTTCAGATTTTAATTGTAGCAGATATACATGTTTGCTATAGTTGCGAGATTATGATTAAGAATTTAAGCTATAGTAGTTTTGGTACTGTTTGCTGTGAGAAGTTGAGAATCAGCTTCCAGAATACTTAGAATCTAAAATTTAATTCGAAAAACACCTCAAACTTAGATTCTCTGGAATATAATTTTGTTTCGTATTTTAGCATCTAGAAATCCATACGTTCTCACTTCTCAATATCTACTATAAGGATTTCTGACAAACACTCATGGCAGCTTTTAAAAAGCTAAAATATCAACATCTACTCCTAGAATTTTTTGCACACACCCACTAAGTACTCCGGATTACAAGATTTTGATATGCAAATGTTTGATGTACAAGGCATTCTTTAATTATGTTTGGTCAATACGTCTATAATAGGCATGCCCAATTCGTCCCATTTGACCAAATCAAACACCTTGCTTCCCAAGATTTTGATATACAAATGTGTGATGTACAAGGCATATACTTTAATGAGCCAATTAGCTTATGTTTGGTCAATACGTCTGTAATCGGCTTGGCCAATGCGTCTCATTTGACCAAATCAAACACCTTGCTTCCCAAGTTTTCCGTACCATCTCCTACATCTCAGCACACTATCTATCTATCTATAAAACACAAGCACTGGATCACTTCCATTTCACCGGTCACTTCGAAGACCTTGTTTGTTTTGAGCTTTGAGACTGGTTTTTTTAATTATTATCCTTATTTTTAAATACTATTCTCATTTCTCTTCCTATCTCTCCCCGATTCCAATCATTACCCTCTATTTTCAATCGTTACCGTTATTTTTCCCTCAAATCAATACCCAAAAACCAAAACCAAAACCCAAAACCAAAACCAAACTAGGTCGAAGTTCATCTTGCAAAGGAAAGACAGGGATGAATAGGGAGGGCTGCCAACACGGCATGGTTAGCAAATATCCAATCTTGGGACCATCATTTCACCCGAGACCCGAGCCTAGATTCACAAACCGGGGCGATTCCCCACTGACGGCCAGGCTCTTTGCCAAGGTCTCAAAAAAGCCTGCCAACCAATCCAAGTTAACGGACGAGTGTAGCCGGCCCAAGTGCAGCAGGTGCCATACCTGCCCGGTTTCTAAGTCTAGGCCCAAGGAGAAGGGAACCCATAAGCTGCGGTCATGTGACGTTTCAAATCATAGGTTGGTGAGTTGGCGGGTCATGGGTCCTAACCCCAGGTTGAAGTTTGCCGGGTTTTCAGCTAGTGGGGTATTGGATCATTTGGATCGTGAATATTTGGATATGGAAGATTATGATTCTGTGGATGAGGTTTATGAGTCATCATCATCATGTGAGTTAGCTTTCAATGGTTCTCTGGAATTGGAAATTGCATCAGGAGCTATTATCAAGGATGGTGACAATGGAAATAAAGGTGATGTTGAAGTTGAGGATATGGGCTTTTATAATGAGGAAATTGTGTGGCCAGATGAAGAAGAAGATGGAGATTATTGTTCGGTTGTAGAAATGTATCTATAGCCTATGATCAATGATTCCTTATTATTATTATTTTTCAATTTTCTGTTTGTTATACAGTTAATTGCATGGATATATAGGATGCAAAATGATCATCCACATTGCCCTTTGGAATATTATGAAAAGGAAATAATACATCTATTCGCTAATGGCCTTTAGGCCGGTCAATGACCTTGATTTATCTGCAATGTTGATATCTGTGGAAAACATATGACAATGTGTCAAAAAATGTGAGAACTCGCAAAATAAGCATCAAGATTCTAAATAAGCCACTTTATTCTCACCACTTTAGGAGCATTGCTTAGCATAACCTAACATAGGAGGGAGAGAGAGAGAGAGAGAGAGAGAGAGAGAGAGAGAGAGAGAGAGTTTGTTATGCAATTGCATCCAAGTTTAAATACAACTTCATCCAAAGAATTAATGGAAACCTTAATTTACAACAATGCCTACATAATACTGCCATAAAGGGAAGCCATCTATCTCTCTACCAATCGCCTTATATGGAGAAACCTCCATTATAATGTACTTGGCAAATGAGCTCTTAGTTCTGCATAGAGACAGAATTCATTGTGTTCCCAATCAATTCAATGTTCACTCCTGCTGTTGCTGATCAAACTGAATATTTGGGCATTTATTTTCGCGGGTAATCATTTCAGGACCAGGTAATGAAGTTAGAGGATTTGGCATCCAGATTTTCCTTTTTGAGGTACTTTTGGAGCCACTGTTCTTGATGGAGTGTGGCTCTTGAGGTAGAGATATTAAGCCTTGCAATGTGCTGGCACTTGGCTTTCTTCCTAGCTTGGGGGACTGAGGATGGGTCAGTGGAGTCTGCAAATTAAAGGTAAAGATTTCATGCCTAAGTTGGCAAACTACTTTAATTAACATGGAAAATAGTGAAGATCTTTATGTTTTATGACGTCCATTTTCGTTCATGTTTTCGGAATCAGTATCATTACACTTCTCAAAATTTGTTTGAGAGGTTTTTTGAATGTTCTTCAAAAAGAAAAAAAAGGACTCAATTTTAAGAAAATGAAAAGATGTCTAAAAGTCTTGAAAACCATCTACGTTCTAACAGAATAAGATTTGAAAAACATGAATAAGATATGCAAATTGATCCTGGAAACAGAACTGTGATTTGTTGTGATGGGCGTGTTCCGAGAGAGGAGCGCTAAGAGTGAACGATACCTTTACGTTCTTGATCTGATTTATCGGTGTTTCCCTTTCCTTCTAGAAATCAGGTAGTGGCCGAGCCTTAAAGCACAGGCTTTGACGAAATTTCCTAATTTCTGTTTCTGCTTTCTCCTGCATGAATGAAGAAAAATGGTTGATGCTATAAGTTGTGAAGATGACTATCTTGCAACCAAGAAAGAAATCTTGGTAATGAAGTTCTGAGCTTCAATCTTGTTTGCAGCTGCACCTTTTGCGTTTCCTTGGCATTGAATTTATCTTCAAGCTTCTGAGATAGTTAACCAAAAAATTACAAACCAAGACAGAGGCCACTTTGGTCATCCATAACTACAGCAATGGAGACATATTCAAAGTGTGAATAGAGGGAAAAAACTGAGCCAAGGCTTGCCTGCTTTCTTCTTGCAGCTCTTTCCTCTGTCCGAAAGCTGAAAGGAGCAGATAAATTTGGAGACTGTAACTTGTTTCTGCAGGCGGTCAAGGACTTGGAACTTCTGGCATACATATACAACTTGGTAAGAGAATTTTAGAGGCTTTTCTAGTGGAATGGCACAAATACAGCTATGACTCATTTGATTTGCAAATTTGAGCATTTAAGATGGAGGAGTCTTCATTCCAATTGTTTGTTTTCAGGAAAATATGCAAAAGTCAATTGTGACTTTTCACCAGCAACATAGCACTGGAAACTACTGGTAGATGTAGCAGATGTGACATTCCCCTTGGTCACTAGGAAAATGATTTACAAAAAGAATTTCCATCTGGAATGATATACAGAGCCACATTGCAATTTGGAAGTCTAAGTGGTGTCGTTTTTCTCAGTTTGATATGGAAGGACGACAAACCACACATCATTCTGATCTGAGAATTCAAACTTCAGTTTGTATGCAATTTGGAAGTCTAAGTGGTGTGTGTTTTCTCAGCTTGATATGGAAGGACGACAAACCGCACATCATTCTGAACCGAGAATGATGTGCTGTTGATATGGGTGGAACAGTGAGTTCAATTTGCATACCAATAAGTAAGCTTCCTTTATTCACTGCATTCTATAAGAGGAAAACCCTATTTTTCACACCAATCGGAACATATAGGTCAAAGAAAAAACTACTCACACTGAAGATATGATGTTCCATTTTGGGCCAGTTGTTTTGCTTCCAACAGCTGAGGCATCCATAGGTGTTCTAGTCCTATAAATTGCACATAAGAGAAAAATTAAACATTAACAAAGGCCATTTGTTCAAAGACATGCATTGTAGGCACCTTCTATTTTCTGAACAAGGGGTTTTTGAAGGATTATGTGATACGGTATCCACAACAGCCTGCAGATACAAAGCGAAAACAATCTTAGCAAATAAACGAATTAATCCAAAATTGGAAAGGGAGAATTTGGACGATGGTTTAGCAAAGATTTATCAGCCACAAGTAAAAGAGTCGTGGGAGTCTTTAGAGGACTTTTGCAATCATTATATGCTTTGTAAGAGCTAGGAGCAATTCTTGAACTTTCGGCTTTTCTTGCAGCCGGGGTAGTAGATTTATCCGGTTCCTTAGCCGGAGTAGAATAAATCAGTGTACGCAGCGATTTTGAAGTCTCTCTCTTTTTATTTGCAAAGTCTATTGGGGAACTCCTTGTGATTGGAGTGACATCATTGTTTTCCTTCCCTGGACGAATTGAAAGCGTAGATTTGGCAGGTGAAGCTGGAACTTTAGGTGCTCTTCGACGAGTTAATGGTTTTGAAGATGACAATGCTGGTTTCTTCTTGCTTGAAGGCAATGTAGCCTCTTGACTAGACTTCAAATCCTGATTGTGTTATCAACCAAAAACAAGCAATTGTTTCAATCATTCTAAAAGCACCATAGCTAGGGATACTGCATTTTGGATCATATAATATTCTGCACGCTCATATAGCCAATACGGGACTCACCAGCTACGTGAGCGTGTGGTACATCTACATCATTCGGTACATAAATACAGTATCCTTATCTAAATCCTTCCAATATGATAGCTGAAAGAAAGATAGATCATGAACACAGAAAATAATCATTACCTGTAATAAAGGCTTCTCCATTTGCGGGGACTCACCAATCCCCATTTCAGAAACCATATTCTGGTTGACTACATTCTCAAACTGGTAAAATGATTCATCCTTCATGAGGTTATCCGTTACAACCTCGGGTTCTGTTACCTCGTCAGCTCCTTTCATGGAATCAACCTCTGTGGCTAGGTTTGTTGTACTTTGTGACTGATGGGTAATTATACTGCATTCTTGGCTTTCAAGTTCAGGGTCTGGATTGGTATTTTCGGTGTTTGCTTGCTCAAGCAAGGCCTCTGCTGCAGCCTTCTTAGCAGCAGCAATTCTCTTGTAATGAGCTTCAAAGAAAGCCTTTTTCTGTGCCACTGATCCGGGCTGGGCATACCTTTCGGCCTCTTCGACGTAGCGATTCTGCCTAAAGCTCGACCAATTTTCCCAAGATAAAGACTCTGTCGTGAACCTCCCAAAAGAGATCGACTCTCCAAGAGCATGCATGGGGTTTCCCTGTAAAACAGACATTTCCAATTCCAGTCAATATTTCTACCCTTAGAGCACTTACTACTCTTTTGACTCGAAACCAAAATCTGTAAATACCTCCTAAAACTCACTCTAGTCGTTCACTTTAACTTACGAGTTTTATTCAAATCGAAGGAGATTCGTTACTCAAAGGTTTGAAGGCTATTTATTTCATCTGTCTCAAATGTAGAATTACACCAATAAATGAAGCTTTTACTCAAATTTATGCTTAGATTTGAGTTTGGCCGGAGATGCTTGGAAACTCCGAACCTCATTTCTGATTCAAGGAGTTCACCTCTCAAATCTAGCCCATACAAATCCCAAATTTTTGCCATTTTCAACATAGGCCAATCTACAATTAAGTTGAGAATTGACCGATGAGAACCAGAACACTGGAAAGGGGAAAAACAAAGCAGCATAAAAAGGGACGAAAATTAAAGCAAAGGATTTGGTAGCTCTATGAGTTAAACAAGGTGATAATTTCAAAACCCATAACCTAGTTAATACTTAATTAACAGGGTTTCTACTTTCTAATGGTATACATGCAACCAAAGAACCCAGTTCTGAGTTAACCAATTTCACCATGTTTAGATCTCCTCTTAAACTATAATTTTTTTTTGACAATTATGCCATTCCAACAGAGACAATCTACAAAATAAGCTGAAATATGAAAGAATATCAATGCATAGGTTTCAGTTGCTTGAGAAATTAAAGAAAGTGAAAATTGAAAAACCCATTTGACTTTTAACTGAATTAACAGAACCCAGTTCGTAAATACCTTGGAACGAGAGATATGGGAAGTGAGTTTTCAAAACTGACCTGTTTGGCTACATTGGAAATGCCAGAAGCATACGAGAATGAATGCATTAGACAAGCCGATTCCCCCATGCCTTTCTCAGTATGGGAAGCTGAAGCTAAAAAAAATCCCAACTTTCAGCTGTTTTTGCCTTCTCTGCGGACTCTGCCTTCTAATCTCTCGCTCTCTACACTTGCAAAATTTGAGCTTGATATCTCAACTATTAGGGCAAATTTTGTCGTCAAAAAAACAAGAAGCTAGAGTAATGTCAAAAACTTAAAGTGATATTTATATATTCTTGTGATGATCACTATTTTTGATAATTTAATCTACCACGTTGCATGTTTTATGTTGTTCTTAATCTGTATTGATTTACCATTCATTTTGCGTTGCATGTTTTATGTTGTTCTTTTTCTGTATTGATTTACCATTCATTTTGTTTGCTCATAAAAGTACGTAAGCGGTCCCAACCTTGAAATTTTCCTCGAGCTTCCAAAATGTCAAGGACGGCCCCAGATCTATTCTCTCTCAGTTGACATTGATAGCCACCCAAGACAACACAATTCATCCAATTCTTGGACAATCATTGATAGCCCCAGGTCTATTCATAGTTTATGAATGTGATTTTTGTTGAATATATATGTGATCAAGAATCACATTTTTATTCCGGTTGGCACATAGGCATCGGAAGGCCCGTAGTGCGCCACACGCTGCTTGATACCTCCCCCCGGCATCCCCCCAAAATAGGGGACTATGTCAAATATTATGTATGTCAAGCATTTCACAAATAGGTTAGTGCAGTGCATTGGTAAGATCCGCTTGATCTAACTACGAGATCATATATTCGATCCCCAGTCCTTTTAATTTTACGGCGCTGAGTTTTGAACTCGCGACCTTTGGTACTAAAATGATGTCACAAGCAGTGTTCCACTGAACCAAAAGATAATTTTGTTTCTCATATCGAACAACTAGTCTATAAAGGAAAAAAAAAGACGCCCCATTTTCGAAACAAAATTTGAACACTATCCAGATGGGCGAAAGTGTAGCGTGGCTTGTATGATCAGCATATCTACTTGAACACTATCCAAATTTTAGTTACAAGCAATCCAAAGCTACACGAATTAGCCTAAAGTAAATTGACCTTAGGAATAAACAAACAAAAGGAAGTTTGGAATCCATATACTTGAACACTATCCGAACTTTCGCCCCCAGATTGGTTTCATTAACATGGAAGTTTGTTTTTCATTGATATTTCAGTCTCACCAAAACTAAGCTTGATTACCAGTGAACGTGAGAACTATGGTTTTGCTATCTATTCCTAGTTGAAAAATAAATCTAATATGTTAGCATAATTACAAATTTTGTCGTTACTACTTGCACTAATAGTTGAGATATCAAGAACACGTTGGCTACGTCTTTGAGGATTGATGATTTTGGCTTACTACTTGCACTAATAGTTGAGATATAAGAACTCCTTGGCTACGTCTTTGAGGATTGATGATTCTGGCTTACTACTTGCACTAATAGTTGAGAGATCAATAAACTCCTTGGCTATGTCTTTGAGGATTGATGATTCTGGTTGACTACTTGCACAAATAGTTGAGATATCAGGGGTTCTTGATATCTCAACTATTAGTGCAAGTAGTAAACCAGAATCATCAATCCTCGAAGACGTAGCCAAGGAATTCTTGATATCTCAACTATTAGTGCAAGTAGTAAACCAGAATCATCAATCCTCAAAGACGTAGCCAAGGAGTTCTTGATATCTCAACTATTAGTTTTATCGTTAAAAAAGCAAGAAGCTAGAGTAATATCAAAGACTTAAAGTGATACTTATATATTCTTGTGATGATCACTATTTTTGATAATTTAATCTACCACATTGCATGTTTTATGTTGTTCTTTTTCTGTATTGATTTACCATTTATTTTGTTTGCTCATAAAAGTACGTACGAGGTCCCAATCTTGAAATTTCCCTCGAGCTTCCAAAATATCAAAGACGGCCCTAAATCTATTCTCTCTCAGTTGACAGTGATAACCACCCAAGAAAACACAATTCATCCAATTCTTGGAAAATCATTGATAGCCCCAGGTCTATTCATAGTTTATGAATGTGATTTTTGTTGAATATATATGTGTTCAAGAATCACACTCTTATTCCGGTCCGCACATAGAAACCATATGGAAATATTGACATCATATTCTTATATTTGCTAGCTCAAGATTACTGTCATTCAAGATGATCTAAAATGATTGATTATACGAAAAAAGGCCATATCTGTTAGAGCTTCTGATCAATCTTGTGTACTTGGAAAGGTTCATCATAATTGGTAACACAATCTCCCAAATTGAATTGAATAACTATGTAGAACCAAATACATTATGTCTCTCACATTTTTTGAGGAGCCATGCAAAACTATTGAGTACTCCAATGAAATGATCAGCTTGGCTGATGACATATAGGATTAATCCCGACACGTGATCCGATTCAGCCCATTGGTTCGGTCCAGCCCAATTGGAATGATCAGCTTGGCTGACAATAGGTCAGAACCTCAAGAACCTAATTGTTTGGCCCACTACACTACAAAATGAGGCAGGTGCCACCATACCCCATTTTCAAGTCATTAAGGTAACTCAGTGAGGTACCCACATGTATTCAAACTATTAGGCTACTGCTTAGGGCCTCATGTTTTTGGCCCAATAATAGGATCCCCAATTGGAACTGGGGTGGGTGTTGTTATGTGGTAAACTACGGGCCGTTTGATGCTCGGCCTTGATTTGATCGTGCTACACGCGTCAATAAACGGATGGGATCCAGAGAGGCGGAGATCAAATCTAGGCGGTCCATCTAGGCATCGAAAGGCCCGTAATGCGCCACATGGTGCATGACACCTCCCCCCGGGATCCCCCCAAAATAGGGGACTATGTCAAATATTATGTATGTCAAGCATTTCAGAAATATGTTAGTGCAGTGCATTGGTAAGATCCGCTTGATCTAACTACAAGATCATATATTCGATCCCCGCTCCCTTTAAATTGATGGCGCTGAGATTTGAACTCGTGACCTTTGGTACTAAAATGATGTCACAAGCCGTGTTCCACTGAACCACAAGACAATTTTGTTTCTCATATCGAACAACTAGTCTATAGGAAAAAAAGAGACACTCCATTTTCGAACCAAAATTTGAAAACTATCCAGATGGGCGAAAGTTTAGCGTGGCTTGTATGATCAACATATCTACTTGAACACTATCCAAATTTTAGTAACAAGCAATCCAAAGCTACATGAATTAGCCTAAAATAAATTGACCTTAGGATTTAACAAACAAAAGGAAGTTTGGAATCCATATCTACTTCAATACTATCCAAACTTTCGCCCCCAGATTGGTTTTTCATTAAAATGGAAGTTTATTTTTCATTGATATTTCAGTCTCACCAAAGCTAAGCTTGATTACCAGTGAACGTGAGAACTAAGGTTTTGCCATCTATTCCTCTCAGTTGAAAAATAAATCTAATTTGTTAGCAGAATTACAAATTTTGTCGTTACTACTTGCACTAATAGTTGAGATATAAGAACTCATTGGCTACGTCTTTGAGGATTGATGATTCTGGCTTACTACTTGCACTAATAGTTGAGAGATCAATAAACTCTTTGGCTATGTCTTTAAGGATTGATGATTCTGGTTTACTACTTGCACAAATAGTTGAGATATCAAGAACTCTTGATATCTCAACTATTAGTGCAAGTAGTAAACCAGAATGATCAATCCTCAAAGACGTGAGTTCTTGATATCTCAACTATTAGTGCAAGTAGTAAACCAGAATCATCAATCCTCAAAGACGTAGCCAAGGAGTTCTTGATATCTCAACTATTAGTTTTATCGTTAAAAAATCAAGAAGCTAGAGTAATATCAAAGACTTAAAGTGATACTTATATATTCTTGTGATGATCACTATTTTTGATAATTTAATCTACCACATTGCATGTTTTATGTTGTTCTTTTTCTGTATTGATTTACCATTTATTTTGTTTGCTCATAAAAGTACGTAAGAGGTCCCAACCTTGAAATTTCCCTCGAGCTTTCAAAATGTCTAGGACGGCCCTCGATCTATTCTCTCTCAGTTTACAGTGATAGCCACCTAAGAGAACACAATTTATCCAATTCTTGGAAAATAATTGATAGCCCCAGGTCTATCCATAGTTTATGAATGTGATTTTTGTTGAATATATATGTGATCAAGAATCACACCCTTATTCCGGTCCACACATAGAAACCATATGGAAATATTGGCATCATATTCTTATATTTGCTAGCTCAAGATTACTGCCATTCAAGATGATCTAAAATGATTGATGCTTGACCGACCGGGTGTATAAAATTAAGACTCAAAAACACGTCCCAAGCGCAGGACTATCAATCAGTGTAGCACAATAATCCGGAAGTACCGGACTCGAACCACAGAGACGGACGAACGGTGTTAGACTCAAAAGTGTTGGATTCTAGTTTAACTTGGCTCTTAGGTAGCCACCACTTGTTTCACTTTGGTTGATTAACTTAGAGAAATAATAAATTAACTGCTTACTATTAATTAAAAAGGAGAGCGCAACTCCAGCGTTCGCGACTAGCCCTAACCTATATCCACTCGGGTCACAATTCCTTAAAATAAATGATTTTAGAATAGGAAAAAGGTCCCCTAACGAATGCACACCACCTGTCACCAGTTTCCATGTGCAGTTACTGCTTACAAGGACTCCGGGATTTGTCCGTAAGGAGAAAAGATTTTGTATCCAAAATTGCTTAAAAATTCCGTTTCATTTCAACCCAAGGTAGACATCGATTAGTCTAGCCCCGGGGCGCTTTCGCCCCGCGGCCGCACTCTATAAAACTACTCACTCATGATGTTATTAAACTCAACAATAATATTAAACCTAGATCTAAACATGCTTCAGACAATTGAAGTAAAAGTTAAAAACACGGTACCACAGATTGCAGAAAAGGAACGGATTCGATTATTGAAAGCAATCACCAAATTTAAGCCGGAAAATCTGGAGCAACTTGAATCTGGAATTGAAAACCTAAAACAGCAAACAAAAGCTAAGAAAATAGAACAAAAGTTATGAACTGTGGAACCCTACTTTCGAGTTCTAAAGGGGTATTTATACTCTACACCCTCGATTACAATTAAAAACCTAAAAGAATTCGAAATCCGGCCGCACGAAGACCAAAACGGCATCGTTCCATCGCCCTCTAAAGCCCTCGGTAGCGCTACACCAATTTGGGTGTAGCGCTCCCGAACCTTTATCTCATGCTCTGACCGGCTGACCCCTATTTGACCATTGACTTCTTAACCTCCCGGTAGCGCTACACCACTTTTGGTGTAGCGCTCGTGAACTCTCTGTTCATTCTGGAGCCCCTTTTGTGCCAATTTTGAGCGCTCCTCTCAAATCCCTGTAGCGCTCGCGATGGGTTACGATCTTTTCCACGCGAAATCAACTTCAACACTTCGTCTCCACAGCCTTGCTTGCTTCCACGCTCCGTCGCGGTCTTTCCACGAACCTCTCATTAGTGCCGAAATACCTCAATTTCCTGCAAATTAAGCACAAACACACAATCCAACCACGTGCACGAATTAAATGGAAAATGAGGATTAACCGCACGTCTAACGCGCTCATTCTTTCCTACTTAGGCGCTTAAATTCACGAATTCCGCGCGCCTATCAATTGATTATACGATAAAAAGGCCATATCTCTTAGAGCTTCTGATCAAGCTTGTGAACTTGGAAAGGTTCATCATAATTGTTAACACAATCTCCCAAATGGAATTTAATAACTACGTAGAACCAAATACATTATGTCTCGCACATTTTTTGAGGAGCCATGCAAAACTATTGAGTACTCTAATGAAATGATCAGCTTGGCTTATGACATATAGGATTAATCCCGACACGTGATCCGATTCAGCCCATTGGTTCGGTCCAACCCAATTGGAATGATCAGCTTGGATGACAATAGGTCAGAACCTCAAGAAGCTAATTGTTTGGCCCACTACACTACGAAAGGGGGCAGGTGCCACCTTGCCCCAGCTTCAAGTCGTTATGGTAACTCAGTGAGGTACCCACATGTATTCAAACTATTACGCTACCGCTTAGGGCCTCAGGTTTTTGGCCCAATAGTAGGATCCCCAAATGGAATCGGGGTGGGTGCCGTTATGCGGTGCATTACCGACTGTTTTATGCTCGGATGGACAACCCAATTTGATCGCGCTGCACACGTCAATAAACAAATAGGATGCAAATGGGCGGAGATCAAATCTAGGCGGTCCATCTAGGCATCGGAAGGCCCGTAGTGCGCCACACGGTGCATGTCACCTCCCCCGGTATCCCCCCAAAATAGGGGACTACGTCAAATATTATGTATGTCAAGCATTTCACAAATAGGTTAGTGCAGTGCATTGGTAAGATCCGCTTGATCTAACTACGAGATCATATATTCGATCCCCGCTCCCTTTAAATTGATGGCGCTTAGATTTGAACTCTTGACCTTTGGTACTAAAATGATGTCACAAGCAGTGTTCCACTGAACCACAAGACAATTTTGTTTCTCATATCGAACAACTAGTCTATAGGAAAAAAAGTGACAACCCATTTTTGGAAAAAAATTTGAACACTATCCAGATGGGTGAAACTTCAGCTTGGCTTGTATGATCAGCATATCTACTTGAACACTAACCAAATTTTAGTTACAAGCAATCCAAAGCTACACGAATTGGCCTAAAAGAAATTGACCTTAGGAGTAAACAAACAAAAGGAAGTTTGGAATCCATATCTACTTGAACACTATCCAAACTTTCGGCCCCCGATTGGTTTCTCATTAAAATTGAAGTTTGTTTTTCATTGACATTTCAGTCTCACCAAAACTAAGCTTGATTACCAGTGAACGTGAGAACTAAGGTTTTGCTATCTATTCCTCTCAGTTGAAAAATAAATCTAATTTGTTAGCATTTTTACAAATTTTGTCATTAAAAAAGCAAGAAGCGAGAGTAATATCAAAGAGTTAAAGTGATAGTTATATATTCTTGTGGTGATCACTATTTTTGATAATTTAACCTACCTCATTGCATGTTCTTTGTTGTTCTTTTTTGTATTGATTTACCATTTATTTTGTTTGCTCATAAAAGTACGTAAGAGGTCCCAACCTTGAAATTTCCCTCGAGCTTCCAAAATTTGAAGGACGGCCCCAGATCTGTTCTCTCTCAGTTGATATTGATAGCCACCCAAGATAACACAATTCATCCAATTTTTGGACAATCGATCATTCAAATTTCTAAAAGTACTGAACCACTTTGGACTAACAAAATTAACGTTCTATCTAGTCAGTATTATATTCCATATCAATCATTTCATTCGAAATTGGCCTTGTGCGATCGTGTTTCCTACTCCAGTCTGGGAGACTTTAAATAATACAACAAAAAATGATTAATCACATGATAAAATAGTATATCACATGATCTCTAATATTGAAGACAAATTTGGTTCAATTATTAGAGATGAGTTTATATTTCATCATTAAACTCACCTCTAATAATTGAACCAAATTTGATTTAGTCTTCAATACTAGAGATCCTGTGATTATCATATGATAAAATATTTAAACATATGTGTTATCATCATTAAACTCATCTCTAATAACTGAACCAAGTTTGATTTAGTCATCAATATTAGTGATCATGTGATTATCACATGATAAAATATTTAAACATATGTGTTATCGTCATTAAACTCATCTCTAATAATTGAAACAAATTTAATTCGGTCTTCAACAGAGATCCTGTGGTAATATACACATATTTAAACATGTGTTATACACTAAGTTTATGATTCTCACATAAATGTTTGATTCTGGAGTGATCCTGAGCACCATGTGGCGATGCTTCCGGGCTACTAAATAATTACTCTCATTTGATGGCACAGGTAAGTACATTTCTCTCCATCTCAAACCTCAATTTTTTTTTTATGAAAAATCATACAAAAAACATTTCGGATTTAGCTATTATTATACTATTGAGTTGCATATCCCTTACATTGAAGAAATGTGTAGCACTTGATGATGTTGATGGTGATTACGTTTGCAAAATCGGAAATTCACGGATAATTCCACTGAAGTTTCAAATCGTGAATGTGCAAAATGCAAATTTAAATTTTCTCAGCATAAGATATCAAATTAGATGCTCAAAGTCTGTTATTAACTAATCGCTCGATGTCTGCTCAAACTGCAGAGAATGAGCGGACATCGAACGATTAGTTAATATTTATTTTCATCGTGGAATTCGTCACATTTTCACAGGACAACAATTGCTCTGTCCTAACTAATCTATTCTAATATATAAAGGGAGAGCACCGGTTTGGTGTAACCCAATTTTAAAGCCTGTCACACAAGTATTTTCCACTTTTGTCCCCATAAACCAATGTTTTTTTCCTTTTTTCCGGAGAACCCCAAAAATAACTGCTTGGTCAAAATTGTAAAACCACATTAAACCAACTGTCATCACCCACGTTCCCCACCACCTTTCACAAATTACCACATAGAAGCTGTGGCGTGAGGCAGTGCCGGCTTCGATTTTTTTGAGGCCGGATGCAAACTTTATTTTTGAGGCCCATTGTATAATACAAAAAAAAAAACTATAAGAATTAAAAAACAATAATAACACAAAGCTCAATAATCATTATATACGTTAATCCGAAATATATTGTTTGAACATCATCCTTCTGTTGTTTTTATAGGCAAATATGTCTTTCTATATTATGAAATCTAACCCAAAAGTTTTTAAAATCATAGTTTTGACACTATTTTTTGAGACCTTTTATTATCGAGGTCTATATAAATTAGGTCATAAAATTTATTGAATATTATAGATGTATACGTATATACAAGGGTATAAAATATCTGGGGGCCCATAAAATTAGTCAAAATTTAGGAGTCAGATGCGGCCGCATCCTTGGCGTATGTCCAAAGCCGGCTCTGGCGTGAGGGTTGTACTTATGCTATATGCGACGCCGAGCATGTGGAGGCCGGAGAGACGAAGTATGCGAGAGTGAGGCAGTTGATCTCTTGGCCTTGGTATTCCGATCTCTTGGCCTTGGTATTCCGACGGCAACAACTGGTACATCATCTCTAGAAATCGAACATGGCGATCTATGTCGAATTGTGCGGATGAATTTGAAGCGGATGGTAGATTCTAGTCTGAGTCCATGGGTGAATTGAAACGGAAGAGGTTGAATCAGATTCTCGAGGAGGGAGACTAGAGCCGCGAGCAGATTTGTCGAATGCTTGGGATCTCGAAATCAAAAGGAATCAAATCGTCTTCCAAATCTTACGAACCCGTTTATGGGTATTGGGTACCACTGTTACAAGGATTCTGCGTAGGGTCCTTTTTTTTTTATTCATGATGAGTCATTTATCAATTTTAAAACAATTTTGTGAATAACTTCCTAAAAATTAAGTTCAATCGAATTACTGTAGTGTTTGATATGATGTTGGTAACATTAGGCTAAGTAACTTAATGTATATAAGACAACTAAAAATATTTTAAAATTAATAGATGGTACAAATTATTTGTGAGAGACTTGAAAGTGGGTCATGCATATCATACACACCGATGCATGTTTGGTTAGTATCCATAAATTTATTCTAATAGTACAACCCCTCGGATTGTGAGAAATGGTGAGAGCTAACACTTACGGGCAAATTCCCATTATTACTTTCTGTGCGATTATATTTTTTTTTCACATCAAAATGAAAAAGAATGGATTCAAATGACCAATGACCAAGTGATCGCCAAATTGATGACAATCGGTCAACTGAATTGACCCAACAAGTAAGAGAACAAAACCGGGTGAGACAGCAAAGGCACCGACAAAGAGAAAGGAATTAGGCACGGAGAACAATTGCGTACACATAATGTGACAATTGAGCAAGTTGCCCACAGAATAGAACGTCGTCGTCTAGCACAACAAGCAAGAAGGCCAGCTCATCGTTTTGAACAGACTACAAGTCAGCCTTAGTCACAAAAGTGTTTCCCAAGAAATTCGGCGCAATCAGGCTACACAAAGAAGGGTTGATTTAAGCATGGAACAACGCGAACAACAATTAGCTAGCTGAAGATCAAATTATAGGCAACGGTGTAGTCAAAGTAAATAATAATAATAATAATAATAATAATAATAATAATGATAATAATATGCGCCATAATTTTCATTCTAATGCGTAAACGTTTGATCCACTTTTTTCCGCTAATAGGAACAATGATTTTTCCTAATGCAACTCCAAGAAGGGCTCCGAATACATTGCGTCGTCCTCAAGAATCACCAGCTAACTTATGGTCGATGCAGACTGGAGATGGGGCACACCGAGTAACAAATTGAAGGTTCGTTTCCAAAATTAATAGTATAATGTCTTTCATATGAACTAAAAGTCTTTAAATTAATCATTTAATGTTCAACCTCCATATTACTTCTATCTTTAACACGGGAGTTTTTATATTTTTGTCAAACTTACAGCATCGACTTCACAATCTATGCAGGTAATAATGATAGGCCTTTACTGTACAAAATGGCCGTTCTCCGTTATAACCAACACAATTGATTTACATGAGTACTTATGTAGTACATCGGGGAAAAAGCGGCGGTGACGTCGGCGTTAGCATGGTAATGTATTATTTGATTATGTGCAATCTATCATAATACATTGCTTAAATATCTAAAAGATAACTTATTTCTGGAAAAAAAAGAATACAATGCACGCACAATCAAATGATCATAAGCCGGATACTTTTATCCCTTTTCTTTTTTGTCAAAGTCCGACTTGCACACGCATTGCATGTGCCCGGCCTCTAGTTTTACTAAAGTCAGAGAAAAACATCATAGGCTCTTCATAGAAATCTAGATTTTTTTAAGTTTGATGATGAGTTTGTGATTTCTAGCAGCAGGATAGAGGTAGGCCTTTGCCAAAGTTTGGGGAGTGGGATGTAAATAATCCGGCCTCAGCCGATGGTTTTACTGTTATATTCGCCAAGGCCAGAGACGACAAGAAAACCACTGGAACTATTGCCAATGCAGCACCACCACGGCCACAACCATCACAGATGAGTAACAATCCCCCACGGCAAGATCAACGTTACCAGCACCATCCCACAGTATGAAAAATCTGGTGATATATGTTGGTTTTAATTTCTGGTGAACATGAGTGGTGGTGTTTTTGACATATCTTTGTTTTACGCACTCATTTCGCTTGATCATACGTTAGGTTTTCGCGAATTCTGTATCGTACGTTGACTTACTATTGGAACATACGCACTTTTGTAGGAGAAGAAGTGGTTTTGCTGTTTCTGAAACCATTGCTCCTATTCAAACTGTTGCTCATTTGTGCCTGTTTTGTCTGAGAAGCATGGAATTGTTGAGGGCTTTACTCTAGTGTTAAGGTGGAATTGTTGAGCTGGTTCTGTGCTTCTGGCTTTACTCGTGTTAAGGTGTCATGCTTATTCTCATACATAACGGACAGTGATGGACGCATAATTACCAATTTGGCCTAATTTGCGGAGACCACACTTCAGTAATTTTACAAAAAAAAATCTAAAAGTGTACTACAAATAGGAATAAAATTGGGGGGAGTGCAAGGGTCAAACACCCCCCTTGCACCGCCAGGTCCGCCCTAACGGTAGCGAGTGATAGAATTAACTAAATTGATAGAGGATCTCTGGTGTTTGGCTCTTTAAAAGTTAGTTCGCTTTCCATGCATTTATCTCAGTTGTAAATACAATTTCGAACTTTTTAAGTTTTTAAGCTCGACAAATGAGTTTATATTGAACTTTGTCTCATCACCTAGTTGATGATTAAATCCCGTTTGCGATTGACTTGGCATAGTGATGTTCAATATGCCTTATAAGAGGGGTGGTACATACTCCGTATTACGTAACAGGAAAGAAAAATATGCAAAGGTACATGAAACGGCAGCCGATGGTTCAATATCCCTTTTCATGTTTTCCTTTCCTGTTTCTTACACTTTCAAGCCTTATAATGGATAGATTTTCACTCCAGAAAATTCCTCAACGAAAAGAAATTAAATAGAAACAATAAGGAGTGAAAATCAAACGGAATACCAAAAACATGGAGTCTATTTAACCAAAACCAAAAATAAATCTAGACCAACAATTCATATGCCAACCTAATAATGTCTGAACTGATATAGTAAAATAGCAAAACAAAGACACTGGAAACCTAGCTAGAAGCAGATGTATGCCAAAGCAAGCGGCGCAACCACGGCTCCTTCATAGGAGAAAAATGCTGCAGCTTTAGAGCGAGATGAACTGCCACCACCAGATTGGGAATCGTCGTGAGACATCACGGTTACAATCATCCTCTGGCCTCGGTTGCAGTGGCCGGATGCCCCACTGATGAAGTAGAAGGGTCCGGTGTGGTCGAGGTTGAAGACGGTGTTTCCAGTGTTGGAGAAGAAGTGGGGGTGGGTGGAGTTGCATTCCTTGTACTCTGCTTCGGTTACTTCCAGAACAGAGTCCTTCTTGTACTTGAAACCTGCAATGCCACTCTCCCAAACAAAAGACATGAGAAACTGGTCTGGACATTCGGTTATCAAAAAATTTAAAAAAATAAAAAAACTTCATTCTGTACTCATTCAGTTTTTCTACTTGCACATAATTAGATTCAAGAAAGCATACAAAAAATTTCATGGGGTGATGCTGAATGCTGAAGCACCACCACGTGGTGTCCCAACACTTTTCAACACAACACAACTTCGTGGGGTCAATAGATTCAGTCGTAAATGTGCTGACATTAAATAGTATTGGGTTAGAACATGGTGTTGCTTCAAGACCACTAAATAGTTACTCGGAAATGCACAGAATGTTTAAAACTATTTTATACACTTTGTCAGTTGTGTGAAATGAATTTTTTTCCAAATGATGGTTACTACTAAATAGTGCCGTGTTACAAAAATAACACTGGGACAAGTGAATTATCTCATAAGATGTCATGTTAGTGGCACCAAGAGAATCCTACCACACGGGACGTGGAAAATCCTCATCGATGTAAAACGAAGAATGAAATACCCGCAATAATAGCAATATACTTTTGTATGTGTATAGGTGCGTATATTATACGTTACGAAGTTAAGAACAATGCTTACGGATGGTGTCACCGACTTGGAACCGGTTCTTGGACGCCCAATCGTTGTAGATTTTGCTGTCGTTTTCGGGGGGAACGACCCAACCATTGATGTCACCAACTTGGAACTCAAAGGAAGTGGCAGATAGAATATGAAATGAGGAGAGGGACGCAAGAAGTAGAATTAGAATGGTGGAATTGGAAGCCATTTGGAATGCAGTTTTTGGATGAGAGCTGTTTAGGGATTATTATAAATACAAGAGAAAGGGCAGTAAAAGCTTAACAACACAGATTAATAAGGTTACTGTAAAGGATTTATAGGGTTGGTTACGAGTTTTAAGGGCAGTTTTTGTAGGGTGCGATGGTCATGGAGGTAGTGGGAAGGTATTATAACGGTTAGATGAGGCTTTGGTTTTGACTTGGTCATATGGGTCAAATTGACAAGCAATTATTCTTGCACCACACATTTATATGGAGTTCATACACTTAGTCATGGACTCTATAAAAATATGTAGTGTTGGAGTGTCTCGGAATAGCACGTGACTGTTCTATGGGAACACTGAATAATTAAACCAAATTGAGAAGTTACTTTTGCACGTATGCTATTGTCGTGGATAATGAGGGGCTGTAAGTCAATTAAATTCACTCATTTTCTGTTTTACTTATTCTCCTTTTCTTCCTTTCTTTGTTCTTTCGGATACTTTAGAAGTAGATTATAAAAAAAAAAAGGATACTTTGGGAGTAATGAATTTGATTTCTATATGATTTATTGGGATTTGGGTTTTGTAGTGCCCTAAGACACAATAACTCGTATTTGTAATCTGGACTCTTCATTTTTTTGGGAATATTGAATATATTATTCATGCAAAAAAAAAAGAAATTGATTGGATATTAGTAATCATATGGTTTGATGTAATTTAGTTTAGGAAAATTAATGGGTAATATGATTTAGAGAATGAATTGTAAGACAAACATTTATCAATCACACACATATGCTCTACATTCTTAACAAATGAATAGCTCAGGGGTGTAAATTTAGCCCAATGGTCCAAAACCCAAGCCCAAAACCCTCGTTTAGACCGGCCCTAGTCCCTACCCGATCTCTATGGATAAAGTTTGGGCTAGAGGTTTTGAAGTCCGGCCCTAAACTCGAATATTTTAGCCCCAAATCTCCACTTTGACTCCAGTTTTTTTTTAAAAGAAATTTTTTCTATTAATCTATGAACATTACAAAGATTAAAAAAGAATGAGGGAAAAACTCACACCCGTTGGCAAGGTACCAATAACACCCAATAGACCGAAGTCCAACACCTAAAGGTCTAACCCCTAAACGGCCACTTTGACTCCAGTTTGGCAGCAACAAAATCTGCACTTTGACTACAAGTAAGAATAGTGTTGTGCATCCGTGTTATGCACCGTCCCGAATTCGATAATATTAATTTATTTTTTATTTATTTTTTTATCGATAAAAAATCAAAATATATTTAGGCCGTTCAAAACATGATCGGATGACCGAGGAGTGCACAGCACGGTGCGTAGCACCCGGATACACAGCACCCACCCCTGGTTCGTAAGAATAATGGCTACTAAATTTGACAATTGTACACGTAAGAGCTACTAACATGTTACGAGTAATTTGTAGTGATGCAATTTATCCACTCTCATGTTAATTTTGGCCAAATTGTGTACTGGACTATTCATGGTTTCGTTAACAACATTAAATATTTTTTTCAATACTTTTTGTCTACGACAATTATTCAATTATATTTTTCGTACGTTGTGTTGAAGTCATGCACTCAACTAAATAAAATGCCACTATGCGATTCATGTAGTTAAAAATGCCTTTTATTTTTCAAGTAATTAAAATTATAATAACATTCAAAGATTAATTTTACTCCTATGCAAATGAAAAAACTGAGAAAAAGGCTCCAAATAGCCCGGGCCAGGGCCCTTAGCCTAGATATATTAGGGCTACAGGCTCAGGCTAGGACTGGGTCTAGGTTTTTCGGACAACCCGACCAGGCCCGATGTTTTTGCGGGAGCCCAAAGGCCTTGGGGTCGGACAAGTTAGGACAAATATACACCTCTAGAACAATTCATATCACAAATAAAAAATTTAGATGGTCGGGGTGGCCTACAGGATGCGCCAAACAATGCATTAAGACCATAATATTTGTAAGGATGAAGCCAAGATTTTATTTTTGTAGGTATAGTAAAAGAATGAAAAAAACAAACTATGACATGAATATACATCGACTCTTTAGGTAGAAATCAAAATAACATACTATTAACCATAATAAAACAATGTTTGTCGTATGTACTCATCACAGCTAGAGGTCGTCTCTTTAGGTAGAAATCAAAATAACATACTATTAACCATAATAAACAATGTTTGTCGTATGTACTCATCACAGCAAGTGGTCGTCGCTTAACATGTTGTTTTCTTTTAATTCGGTTTCTTGTTTGGTTTCTTTTCTTTTGTGTTGATCTAACATCTTAATACAGACAAAGTGTGCATAAAAGATAAAGTTTGAAGTTTGATTTTCTTAATTTAGACCTCATGTTTTGAAATACTTTAACTTGGCCCATTAAATTTGTAATTAGACTCTTTTTTTTGGCCTTTTTTATTAATACAAAAAACTAGTGGATCAAAAACTTTACGTATAACTAAAAAATAGTGATAAAAATTAGTGGTGGCGGGTTTATATAATTTAGAGATAAATTTTTTGAAAATTATAATAATGACAATTGACGTCACTTATCCCCTGACTCCATCCTTGATATTTTCTCTTCATATCATTGTTGAAATAATAAAGCCCCAAAAAGGCTGTAACCCCAAACCTAAATTCCTAGATTTTTAACTTTTTAAAAAGGATAAAAATCGTTTAACATGTCCCGCCCATTGGTTTGACTAGTGGTTTGATTGATTCTTGCTTATGTGGTGTTTGAATGCTAAACCACTAGCATTCAAACCACTAGTTAAACAATTAGCATTCAAACACCACATAAGCAAGAATCAATCAAACCACTAGTGTCTAACCTTGAGTAGAAGTTTGATTTTTAGTAACTTTTTCTTGATTGATTCTTGCTTATGTCAACCACCAAATGAAAAAGAAAAAAAAAAACCTTCCCCATGACCTTTTCTTTTTTGGATTCAAAATACTACTCTACTTATCGATGTCTGTTAAGATGATTTTTTATGTAGATATACACGGGTCCTATAAAATAAATGGTTCAGATCAACGATAAATATATGATGGATCTAGCAGTAACGGTGGGCCAGTGGTGGAAAATCCACCGTTCACTGGCGTAAAGAATTTAGGCATTATTTCCGATTTGCTAAAATGAATTTTTCCATAAAAGTTGAGATTATCTTAGTTGCTAAAATCACTTTTGTTTCCCATCAGTTAAAAACTAAGTTACTAAAAGTCATTTCTCTTACATACTTCTTTTGCTAAAAGCAAGTTGCTAAAATTCACCGTGGTGCTTTTAGCAAATGAGAATTGGGGTTGCTAAAAACTGGACCCGGGGACTCCGAAGCGCAACATTTTAACTGTCCAAAAGTATTTTTATTATCCGGATTCGTAAATGCTTTCTTACCGATCAACGTATTTTATTACCGGTAGGAAAATATTAACAAATCCGGTCAATCGATATTCAAGATGGACGATTGTGATATAATATCTTTTTTCTTAATCACCATTTCAAAGGAGTAGCAATAACTGCTCAACGGTTTCTTCCTAATTATGCCACTCCCTCCAACTACACATGACCCCATTTACGTACACCATTTACGTTCTCTTGAATCTCTTCTCCATCGACCATCCCTACAATCCTACCCCACCCACTCCCACATGCACTAGATTCCCAAAACCCTCTCTGGGTTCTCTTATTTAATCCGCCCAAATCAAAACCCAATTCTCAGATCCATCTCTTTCTCTCTCACCTCAAACCAAAACACACACACGCAAACTGTGCATTATGGACCTCTGTTCCGTGTCGCAGCAGCTCAAATCCCAGCCAATTTGGCTACTCCTTTTACTCACCCTCGGTTCTTTATCATTGTCCAAATTGGTTTTCGCTATTCTCAAATGGGTTTACGTTAATTTCCTCAGACCCCCAAAGAACCTCAAGGAATACGGATCTTGGGCACTTGTAACCGGACCCACAGACGGTATTGGAAAAGGCTTCGCCTTTCAATTAGCTAAAAAGGGTCTCAATTTAATTCTTGTGGGTCGAAACCCCGATAAGCTAAAGGACGTTTCTGATTCGATTTTAGCCAAATTCGGTAAAACCCAGATCAAGACTGTGGTTGTTGACTTCTCTGGTGATTTGAACGAAGGGGTTGAGAGGATTAGACAAACTATTGATGGATTAGATGTTGGGGTTTTGATTAACAACGTTGGAATTTCTTATCCTTATGCTAGGTTTGTACATGAGGTGGATGAGAAGTTGTTGTCAGATTTGATTAAGATTAATGTTGAGGGGACTACAAAGGTTACCCAAGTTGTTTTGCCTGGGATGATTAAGAGGAAGAGAGGTGCGATTGTCAATATTGGTTCGGGGGCTGCTATTGTGATCCCTTCTGATCCTCTTTACGCCGTTTATGCCGCCACGAAAGCGTAAGCATTTCTCCTTAATCTCTCAGTTTTGGTAGTGAAGTGAAGTGGTGTTTTGCGAGTTGGTTTTGTACTTTGTGGGTGTTTGGTTTGTGTTTTCATGCTTTATGTTTTCACAATGATTAAATTGAAACGCCTAAAGAAAAGATAGAGAGATAGGAAGTTCTGTGCCTGTAAATTCTTGATAGTTATTTAACATATAAGGCAATTAGATTGGTTGCAGCTTACGAATTTGAGCTGATTAGATCAGTTATCAACAGCCCAGACAGTCATAGAACTTGATTTTATTTGCTTCATTACCATTACTCCTACTATTTTTCTGCAATCAAAGGATTTGTGAAGATTCATTGATGGGGTGGGGTTCTCCTAGTATCACACTCATCTCACCTACCATAGACGGTAGACCTGCCGATGCAGTGGTTAGGATATGGCCAGGTAGATGGTTACGCTAAGGTGAATGGTAGACCAAAATTAACTTTAGAGGAGGCAGTTTGAAAGAATCTGGGTTCTGGGTATTTTGAATATCACGGGACTGGTCAATAGAGAAAAAAGATTCATGCAGGGACCCCAATTGCTTGGGACTTAAAGGAGCAGTTGGGTTTGGTTTGGTTATGCTTGTATTGTTGTGTTCCGCTGGCATTACTTGTCAATGTAGTTGGTGTTAATGGGAAAACGTTTTATTCACCACATGTAATTAGTACTTTGTTTTCCATAAGCATTTCTACAGGAAGATGTATGGTTCTTGTTTTTTACATTCAGGTACGTTGATCAATTCTCAAGGTGCCTTTATGTGGAGTACAAGAAGAGTGGGATCGATGTGCAGTGTCAGGTATATATGCTTCACTTTTCAAATGTCTACTTTTGCCGTGTCCTTCTTGGTTCATGTTACAACCTTAGACTGTATAAAATTGTCGCCAACTCGCCACAGTATACAGCCCCGTTTGATGTTGAGAAAGAGTGAGAAAAGAAAAGAAAGGATAAATTTTTCTCTTATTTATTTAACTAAAAGAGATGAGAAATAGTGTGAAAGGATGAGAAATAAAATAAAAGGGTGAATGTTTATTGGTCATAAATTCTGCTTTTCTCTTCTTCTTCATTCGGACTTGTTCGATAGGAATGCCCTACATCATAAGTGAGATTTAATCCATCGCAGCTGGAGAACACTATTGACTTTATCATCTTTATGGCTTTACGAGTGCACGCTTATAATGTTTTATGCATCGATAACTACTCTCCAGCAATGAGACTCTGCGTTAGAAGTTTTGTCCTTGGCATTTGATATTAGGTGGCGTGCAAGCTTTCTCTTAGTAATTTAAATTTCATCTACCTACCAAAGAAAGATTAAAGCTACAAGTTTCGTTTGATATTGCATTTGACTTTGTTAAGTGCATTGAAATGACCTGGTTTAGTGTCTTATAACCACTCACTTTTTCATACTACTATTTTCAAATATTAAACAGTACAGAAAAATTGTTTATGTGGAGCTAATCTCAAAGCTTGCCTTATGGAATCTGCTTTCCCATGTTGCTGAGAACTATATTTTGCTTTTTTGGACCTCTGCTATTTGTCATTCACTGAGAAAGTTGTGCTGCGAGCAGCTTTACTAAATTCTAGAACTGTGATTTGGCTTTAAGAAGTTTACACAATACTAAAATAATGATATGCTCGGAACACAATAACCGTAGATGTTCATTGGATCATTAAATATGAATCAGTGAAATTTCAACTTTTTACTGGCCCAAGACCTTAGAAACATGTTGGACTTTGTTTTCTGCCCGTCTTTGATGCTCTAACGAGTTCGTTATACTATAGGTGCCCTTGTACGTGGCAACGAAGATGGCATCAATCAGAAGGTCATCCTTCTTCGTTCCATCAACTGACGGTTATGCGAAGGCTGGCTTGCGATGGATAGGGTATGAACCACGTTGCACCCCTTACTGGCCCCATTCTCTTCTGTGGGGGTTGGCAAAATCATTGCCGGAGTCTATTATAGATGCTTGGCGTCTGCGGTTCTGCCTGGCAATCCGTAAGAGGGGACAACTCAAAGACTCTAGGAAGCAGGAATAGACAACCCACCACTCGTCTGTTCATATTTATCTCTTCTTTCTTTGTTTCGCTGTTTGTGAGGATCTGACCATTTGGGAGGTTAGATTAATTCCAGAGAAAACTATGAGAGTCATGCATAATCCTGCTATTCATAATGTGTTTTATGTACTTTGTATTTGGCTGGGATAGGTTTTTTTATCACTTTTCGACGGGATCTTTTTACTTGCTGTTCAATCAAAGTTGCTGGTAGTCTACTGAGTTGTTGTTCATTGGTATTTTCATATTTTTGGGGTCATTTTGCGCAGTTGAACTGTGCAATTCAAGTTGCAGAAATGCGGATGACTACAAGAATGCTAAGCACTGGAGTTTGAAAAACGCAGCCTTAATTGCTACTTTAATCTATGCTGCCTTCTGCTTCACCCACAAGTGAAGGATCTTGAAGTGATTATTTCCATGGCACATTTAGTGTCTCTTTGACAAACTTTTTAGGTGTTTTTGCTGTCTTTTTTGGTGGTTCTCTCCTAATCTTTATCAGATTCGGTCAAATTTTTTTAATCATATTTTTTTCGAGAAAGTATAAAAACTTAGACCAAAGTTAGAAAAAAGTTTATGTAAGACGATGAAAAAGACCCTAAAATTGAAAAATATGATCTTTTGCGTCTTTTTTTTCAACTTTTGTCTATAATCTTCTGCTTCCTCTCGTCAAGAAGAAAAATACTCCCTCCGTCCCTTAATAAGTGTAGACATTTCCATTTTGGGCTGTCCCTTAATTAGTGTGTGTTTTGAAATTTAGTGGGTACATTTCCTATTTTGCTCTTAAAAGTAGATTCATTTTTGAAAAGGTAGTGGGTATTATTATATTGATAAGAGTAAGTAGTGGAAAGTAGATGTAAAAGTTGATGTGAGAGAAAATAAGTTGGAATTACGAGGTAACACACTTAAAAAGGGACGGAGGGAGTATCATCTAAAAATTTGACCCAAAATTTATAAAAATTAGGAGAAAACAACATCACAAAAACGGTGCCGAAAAAGTCATGAGAGAAAAACCTATGCCTTTGAAAATTGACTAATGACATCTTCATCAACTCGTGCAAAACAAGGTAAACAAACTCTAGAAAACATCAATCAAACATAGAAAAACAATGTTGTTTGAGTGACGCAAGGGGAAATCCAAAAAATCCCCATTCAAACGTTTTCACCAATTTGGCTCAGCCCCCCACACAGCCATCTTGTCATTATTCAATCAAATCTGAGTTCGACCCCTTGTAATTAACTCAATTAATTTGGGTCCCTTTCGTTCAAGGAGAAGGTTGGTGGTTCGAGCTGGGAGCGTTGAAGGTTGGTAGTTCGAGCTCATGAAGGAGCGTCGATCCTCAGTAGTTAATCTAACTCGTTACTGACTCTATCTTGTTGCCAAAATTGAAAACGAAAACAAAAAAAAAAAATCAGATCCGAGTTCATAAACAGAGATGAAAGAAACAAGAAAAGCAAAACTCAGCCATGAAAATGGAATCAAACTAATGTTTCGGTCCATTTACATACAAAATAAAAGGCGAGACGAGAAAGAATTCCATGATACCTCATTCAAACTATATTTTGGGTTCTGGAAAAAATGGATACATACATATCTATTATGCATGTTAAAAACTCGAATATCAACATATGTAACACTTGACAAGGGATACAGAAGTTACGGTTGGTGCATAAGTTACAGAAAGGTCCCATATAGCAGCACCTCCCATCAGACAATTTCTATATCTCTTCCAACAGCTGATCGAGGCCCTTGATAAGATCCTCCATAGTCATTTCTTTCAACAACTGATCGAGACCCTTGATAAGATCCTCCATTGTCGTTTTTGAAAGATTTCTGGCTAAATATCCTCCCTAAGGCACTTCTAGTCCTACGAACAGTTTGCCCGTTAACTGGTCTACTGCTACCATTTTTCTTGGCAAGATCTTCGGATATCCTCTTAATGCTTTCATCAAACCGACGCCTAAATGTTGGATATCTCGAGATTGATTTCATAATTCCTCGAAGTCTTCATAGGGCAAAAGAAAACATTTCAGCTTACAATAAAAAGTAACTGGCATATAAGAATTTGATGTTTTTTGCATTACCACCTTCGTGCAAGTGCATCAAGTTCGGCTCTTTTAAGCTCGGACTCGGGGGCTGAGGCGATACTTGAGTCTTTCATCCTCTCCGGAGCCCCACTCAGCAAAACTAATTTGCCCAAGTAGTCCTCTTGCGCATCAGAGAGATTCTCCGCTTTGATTTGGTCTTTGAGGATTAGCAACGGATTGAGAAACCAATCAAAGAAGGCATCTTTAGGTCTGTTTGTGCTTGTAATCTCAGAAACATTGTCATCTGCATTTATTGGAAAAGAAGTACTTACAGAATCATGTGTTATTTTTCGGCTTCATTTGGAACCAAATTCCCTTCAAGACCGTAAGGAAATTTTAATCTTTCCTTCAACACATACCAAAATTTACTGAGACATGTCGAACTTCCAAAAAAGTACCGGAACATTGAGTTTTTTTTTTAACACCTTTTACCAATATTCACCGTAACCTCATCATACATTTGCATATTCTTTGGACATTTCCAAAATGTTTAAAAAAAATTGATGTTTTCAAACTGTTTACTTTTCCCAACTATCCGAAACAACAACATGCCAAACAAAATTTGATCCTTGAGCAAAATTGAATATTAGAAGGAGAAGCCTCACTTACTTAACAATAGACCAGGGGAGTTGGCTTTTGCAGAACGTATTAAACACTGGAGAAGAGAATAAGTTGGTAATCCAATGCTTATGACGCTGCCGCTATCTTTATTCGATTTAGCATCTTCAATGTCCTTCAGGGTAATAAATCCTTGAGCAAACATTACTTCTCCAATTCGTTGGCACTCTTTAAATAAGCTATCAAGTAACTGCAGCAGCAGGCAAAATTAATCAGTTCCTTTTTCGCCACCAAACCACCGAAAAGTGTCAAGCTACTTCAGTTCTCAATGCCAATAGATGAACTTTTCATATGTCAAACGGAAAAGTAAGGAGATACCTCAAGTGGCTTCAACTCAACCATGGGAGATTTTATTGACTGAGTACGAGAGGGGGGATTTCGAAAAGAGTCGGGCCTCGAGAAAGAAGCTGCAAGAGAGCCAGTCTCTGAGAGTGCAGCATGCCTTCGGTACTTTGGCCTGTTTAAGCAACAGAAATTCAGTAATAACTGACAATATATTCGGTTTAAAAGCACTGAGCACATTGAAAAGAGAATTAGAGTGGTGACTAGAACCTAGGAAAGCAGGATCCTTCAGGCATGTCAAGAATATCGTTGCTGTATTCGTCGTAGATGGACAAGGAAGCAACAATATAGCAAAGCCCTAACCAGAGAGAGGACTCCTGTAGGCCATAGAAGAAGGAAAATTAAGTTAAGAGGGTCCGTTGTGACTCCTGTTGATTTGTTGTCAGAGAATGCCTCTTTGACCTTATAATGAAAAGCAATACAATAAAGCACAAAAAAAAAAAAATTCTTGGCATGTCTCATGTCCTTGATATGGAAATTACATGAATCCAATCCTTAAACATACAGCAGCAGCCAACCCAATCCTTGATGATAACGTAACACGAAACCAGGAGCCATCAAAAGAAAAGTAACTTTCAAAATTAAGACAGTCACACAAATGGAACCGGCACCCCTACAGCTTAAAAATGCTCATGAGTGAAAAAAACTGATAATTAAAGGGTAGTTAATGCACCTGATAAACAACCACTGCTGCATAAGCACCTAAGAAGATGCTGGATGCCATGGAGCCTAATACAGCCCCGACAACAGCCAAGGGCCAAAGTAAGATGGCCAGACCCGCAAATGGTACACAAATGGTCTCCAAGAAAGGGCCTTCCCGACCAATGCAGTCGTGAAACAAACGGTGCCACCCCTTGTAGAGCATGTAAGGGCTTTTGAAAATGGCTACAAGTGAGATCACTGGCATGTCAACCAGGAAGCCAATAGCCCCAGCTAGAATTGCACCCGGAATATCAAGTAATCTGTCAAAATAGATAGTGAAAAGTGAAAACATTTTCTTTAACAAGGGAACAACCACCAATCAAGCTGTTGCCCAACAGAAGAAAGCAAATGAGTATAGGTTAGTTTGTGTATTTCAAAATTCTCTTCAATTCTTCATCCATCATTAGTTTTTTTTTTTAACTGATCCATCATTAGTTTCCAACAGGGAAATTTATCGAAATGGTCCCTCTAGTTTTACTCCTGTCTCGATTTGGTTCCTCTAGTTTCAATTTCACTCTAACGAACCCTGTAGTTTTAATTTTGTACGATTTGAGTCCAATTGATGACGGACGTTAGAAAACATAACGGAAATCCGAAATTGGGGGTTTTTTCAGGGGCAAAAATGACTTTTCACCCACCCTTCTTCTTCCCCAACTTGAAACCCTAACCCTAATCCTCAAACCCAACATAATTTTTGGAGACTTTACCCAAGAATTTACCCAGAAAATATTTTACCCCAAATCCAAAAGAGCATAAATCACCGGACCCAAAAAAAAAATGGGAAAAAAAGAAATCAGACTCCATTCAATCCATTGATAAATTCCCCTCTATATCTGTGTCACATCTTCATCGGTCCCTATACTTCCATTCAATCCACTGAATTTGTTTTACATTTCCCCACAAAGGGAAAAAAAACACCCTAAAATGTCTTCTTCTGTTGGGGTCTGTATCGGCGGTGGCCTTTGACGGAAACTTCTACAGGAATTTTGACATCGTGTGGGGAGATGACTGTGCAAGAATACTAAACGCGGGAAGGTTTTAACGCTGTCATTAGATGAGGAATCTGGATCGAGCTTTCAGTCCAAGAATGAGTATTTGTTTGGGAGGTTCGATATGCAGATCAAGAATTTCCGATGCACCAAAAAAAAAATGCAGATCAAGCTTGTTCCTGCCAATTTTGCTGGCACCGTTACTTCCTTTTATGTATGTTTCGGTTGCATTTTTTTTTATTTTCTTTTTTTCCCTTTTTTTTGGCTGCTGATTTATGCTTCTTTTGGATTTGGGGTATAATGTTTTTTGGGTAAATCTTTTTTGGGTCAAGACTCCAAAAAATATGTTGGGTTTGAGGATTAGGGTTATGGTTTCAAGTTGGGGAAGAAGAATGGTGGGCAAAAAGTCATTTTTGCCCCTGAAAAAAACCCCAATTTCGGATTTCTGTTATGTTTTCTAACGTACGTTATCAATTGGACTAAAATCGTACAAAATTGAAACTACAGGGTTCGTTAGAGTGAAATTGAAACTAGAGGGACCAAATCGAGACAGGAGTAAAACTAGAGGGACCATTTCGATAAATTTCCCTTTCCAACATGAAAACATAATCACGACTTTTAGATTGACAAACAAGAGAAAAAAGAATCCTAACCATGAAATGGCAATTTATTAGTGAAACAATGGAAAAGCATATGAATGAATTTTTATCTAATAGTCTAAAACACTAAATAGTCGCAGACATTGCGCAAAACACCAGACCTAATTTCGTAATATTTTGCCCCTTGAAGCCATAGGTCATCCATAACAGAGAAGTAGGAATGATAACATACATCCCTAAAGTCCCTGACGACAGTAAAGCTCTCCTTGATAGTGTCCAAAGTTCCATCCTACAACATAGAGAAATGGAAATGTGTAATGAAGGCAACAAAGAACCAATGAACATGGGAAATTGAAAAAGTTAAGAGAGTTAGGAGTTTAGGACATCTCAACATACAAATATAGCATGGAAGAATTCATCTGTCTTCCCTTCACCAACCGCACTAAAAGTGGCAAACATTGGTGCAAGAAGGCCATATGCTGCACCACCAAGAATGCTTCCAACAATGCCCATGACTGGCCAAATGAACAATAGAAGAGAAATGCAAAAGCAAAGTACAAGCTTCAAAACTGGTCCAAACTGCTTAGATCTGGCATTTAAGAAGCGCGACAACAGTTCACTACAAATTACAAGACAATGAGGTGGATAAAAGATACAAGGATGTCGAATGTCTAATCACATACCTTACGATGCAATAATTTGTCCACACTAAGTGTACTGGCCAGAGACCCAAAATTATTGCGGAGTTTCCAATTGTCATAACAAGGCATATCACCGGGCACAAAATGATACCTGAATAAAACTTCGGTATAAGTGTAAGCACATCTATCCACATTTTCCCAGGTTTATGCAAGTGATTCATTCACATACTCCATACTGATGAATTCATGTTAATCGGAGTATATACACATTGCCCCTCCTTAAAACAGAAAATTTGACAATGCTGAGTTCGGAAAATTTGACAAGTTTGGTGTCTCCTATTTTTGTCATTGTGTCAACTTTCCTTTTTCCAAAACAAACCCTTTAAAAACTGACTTATTATGTATGCAATTTCTAGTGTAAACCCTTAGCCACAAGGGTAGCTCTGTCACAGCAGTAACTGCTACGGTGCCATTCAAACAAAATAACTGCTACAGTTTTTGCATTGTTGCAATCTCAGATACAATTTCCATTTCTTTTTCATCATGATCCCTTTGCATATTTAAACACTCATACATGTCATCAACCATCAACCCTCATTAGTTCCAACAATTTCATCCGGGTTTATCAAGCAAAGTAGGCAGGACTCAAAGTCGATGCTTTGAAAAATAAGAGATGAAATGAGCATCAGAGTATTGGGTCACCCAATTGGGCATGGGCATCACTCTCAAGACTGTTGAGGAACAATAGGTAAGAATATCAGTATTTAGCGGATTACAAGATTCAAATCGGCTATAATTTGTCACCCAATTGGCTATGCAGTGTTCTCTCTTGGTCTTCTACAAACTACGGCTTCATTGATGGATTTATGGTTGCCCACAAGTACAATTAGTTTACTAATTTCCTTTTGCATATTTGTGGCATCATGTCATTGGCAGATGTAGTTCAACAAACTTAACTTGCACACGTATGGCGTCTGCCCGACCTCTAGTTAAATATCCAAACAACACAAGAGGCAGTTAAACCAGAATACAACTCACGTCACGTAGTCAAAAGAAACAAATGACTGATGGTTCAAATCTTTTGATTTATGTTACTCCGTAAGAGAGATACTAAAGCAGGTCTTCCTTAACTGATTCCAAACCACAAAGACACAAAATTTCAGCAAACACTTGGGAGAAAGTACCAAATTTAACAGAACCGCTGTACAGAAATTGCCAATTGTGAAACAAATTCTGATGAAAATGCAAAAAAGGAACAGAATCAGAGAGGATGACTATTAATAACACAAAGTCACATACCCAGATTGGAATAGAAACAAATTTTATGCCATAGTGATTAATTAGTGGAACAAAAATGGAAGAATTTGACACTGACCTTTAATTAAGCCAAGAATAAGAAGACCAATGAAATAAGGCAAGAAACAGATAAAGCTCCATAAAGATGCCAAGAACCCCCTTGGAGGCTCCATGGTTTTCTTCAATTTCTCAATCCAAACAGATCTTTTCTCCCACAATCACAAGAAACCCATCTGAGAATCAACCGTAACTGTCTTCAATTATTGGCTGAAACCCTCTTCTGGTACCAAATCCCAGTAGACCCCAACAAACAATAAGTGGGTATTCTCTCTCTTCTTTTTTGGGGGCGAATCTTGTGAAGTGTCTGAAGTTTGAATTAGTAAAGTTTTTGAGAAAACTTATGTGGCAGTTGGAATTATAAATCAGGAAACGGTTGAACAACCGTTGGCGGCCTTTGATTTGAGGAAGGAGTTCCTTGGGGCTAGAGGCAGTTATCTTGAAAGGATTTTGAAGCAAAGAACACACTTTTGTTAGGCTTCTCTCCCTCCCACTTCAATCATAAGCACTTTTTATATGTTTGGCTTAAATCAAAAGCAAACTTGGGTTCTATTAGTTTGCATACTCTGTATTGTTCAACAATAATAGTCAAGGATATTGATTTTGAATTAAAAGAAAAAAAGAGTCTAACAATTTAATTTGGGAAATGAGTAATGTCGCGGTGTCACGTACATGAATTTCTATAACACTTGCTATTATATTCGGATTTATGTCGTGACTCGGACTCTAAAATCTTGTGTTCTGTCTCTCCAAATCTCTAGTAATCTTCAAAAAGTAATTTTGTAATCTTATTCGATTATTTTTGTAGTAGTTAAAGGTCTGAGTCACCTTACGTGATCTGACTAATTTCATGTTTAACGATCAAGTAAATATTTAGCGAATTTCTTTATTGAAAATACAAGTCGAACCCTGCAAGTTAAATAATTATGAATTCTTTACTTCCTGGCATACTTCTACTAAATCAACCAATTCCGTTAACTTTTAATGTGACTCTGGATATTGAAATTAGTCACTTAATAAAATAACTTGAGATGCGTGTACCGCAACATCCTAGGTTATTGGAAAAGAAAATTCGAGAAGTTTCAATCGGAAATGTACGTACCAAAGCAAGATTTGAGATAAAAGGATAAGAATCCTAAAAGAAAGAAAGATAATTCTATCCAAAGGAATTGACAGAAATAACGTGCAAAAAAGTGAGGACAAAAATTGTTCACCCTCACTAAAAGAGGGTGAACAAGCAAGTGGTGCTCATGCGGTAGAGTTCTTGGATGTCTCACACTACGTCGATCAAGTCTCGTTATCCCCTCCACCCATGTAATACATTAAAAATGACGAATGACAAAAAAAAAAAGTGAACAAAATCCTCGCTATATTGGTTGAAATAGTGTGGGGTCTACAAAAATGGTGTGGATCCCTCATCATCTAGCAATATCCCCATTCATTTGGAGGAATTCAAAGTACGAGTGAGCAAATTCTGCCAAGATATTACCATGAGCATAGCTTCCACAACAACTCCTGCATCTCGTATAGAGAAAATCAAGGCCTATCTCAATCCTCAACGTTCTACTATTCAGATCAAGCCTGTGTTTTCTCAAGGAGAAGCTCAGGAGCTGAAGGAGATCCTATGAATTGTGCAAACAACTCTTAGACATGGCGACTGATCTTCAAACTAGTGCCCACAACTCTTTAGTGCTACAAGAGTCTTATTTCCACAGGTAACCCACCACAAGTGATGTCCTGCTTAATAAAAAGTGTATTGATTCTATGGACCCTACACTATTTCAACCAATCAGAGTGAGAGTTTTGTTTACCTTTTTGTGGTGAGGGTGAACAAATTTTTTTCCAAAAAGGTGAGAAAGTCTAGGACAAAGGAAGATTGTGGAGAGAGAACATATGCACTAATCGTAAGTATTAAGGCAAATTTTAAAACAATAAGGACATTAACTATATTGATCGTTTTACCGTATTAAAAATAAATTTATAATAACAAGGAATTAATCCTTATTTCAGATAATAGCGGTCTAAAATCCACGTATTGATCCGCATGGACAGATTGACTAAATTACACTAGTTTTCAATCGGTTTCTAATTTAATTCAATAAAAAAAGGATTGGGTTTATTGTTCTGAAAACTACTGGAATCAAGAAAAGCGAGTAATTAAATTGGTGTTGAAAAACTAGCGAGAGATAATCTAGGGTTTCGAATCCACCCTGACCACGTAAATAAGTTTTGTATAGGTTAGGGTTACCATTCAAATCATGAAAGATGTATCGCTAGGGCTTGCAAAACCTTTCGATAATCGTCTAGAAGATATTTGAGTTACTAACAGGTATGAACTATCCATAGCACGGACCATCTCGCTAGTACAACTTCACAGGCTGTCCAATTACTCAAGCTCAAGCATTTAAAACCATTGATTAACTTGGTATTTGAAAACTAGTACAAAAATACTCAACCGGTTAAAAGCATTAAATATTTCATTCAATTGTAATGAAATGAGTTATAGTTAAGCAATCGATTCGAATCATAAATCTAAAATCTATCACACACAAAGTTACTTAGACTTGGGCTTCATCTTCCCCTCGATGGTGTTTAGCCAACCATAGAGATTGAGATGATCTTGATTTGAAGAAGAACTTGAAGAAATCATGGATTTCCTCGTGTCTCTCTCTAGGGAAGTTGCCTTTAATAACGTAAAGAACAGCAAAAATGTAAATAGATGTCCCTATTTACACCCGAAACCCAAAAAAGTACATAAAATGCTTGTTTTTAAGACGTTCTGTGTTTGGCCCGACCGTCCAGACGGGAATTACAGTTTGGTTAAGGTCCCTCCTTTGTTGCTCCTCAATGCTTCTATTAGGCTTCCTTCTTCATTTCGACTCTCCTTATAGACCTTCCCAACGGCGTTCTCTTGTGACTATTGGTCTCCAAGACCTACAAACACAACAAATCCATTCAGATTCACCAAGTAAACACCACGAACAGACTATAAAAGCGTAATTTAGAAGGAATTAATGGGTGCTTTTCGGCATCTATTATATAGGAGTGTATAAATTCACTTCGGAGATTCCTCTCTTTTCGAGAGGGACCATAGTAACAAAGTTTTCCTGTAGTATGGGTTGAAAGATCCCTCCAGCTCTGTATAAAAATTCTGAACCCTAAGCTTTCTCTAACGCCTCCTCATCTAAAGTTAAATGATTTCTCTCGTCAAGACTAATCAATAATCTACAAAAAAAAAAAAAAATCGATGCAAAACTAATAAATGTAAATTTATTTTGAATAACAACAAAAAAATAGTACTAATCCATTTGGATTACTTTTGCCAAAATATTGCCATGTCTAACTACTTTTAATGACCTCCAAATAATATGAATACATAAATTAAATAAGTCATACATATATTGTAATATATCAAGTTTCGGGCAAATATTTTATATAGCATGAGCAACATGAGTGTATATAGCCTCCTAATTATACGAAAATAAACTCAACAAGCAAATGTGACATAAATAATTAAATATGTTATAATACTTTTGAATCATTAAAAAAACACTATTTTTCTATGACAATTCAATATAAGAGCCGCCCATGCAAGAAACGAGAAAACAACTATACAGAGTAATAATTTCATGTAGCCTTAATCAAGTGCAGATTAACAACAATTAAAATGATTGGTTCATGTGTCATTGTTCACTTTAAAAAAATAGCAAAATTTAACTAGGAACTTGGGATGAAAATTTATGTACTCACGCTGTTCTGCATATTTTGATTTGCAGAGGAAAATAAAAAAGGAAAAATAGTTTTTTTGGAGAGAAAATGTCCAAAATAAGAAATTTTAATTGGTTAAGTATTTTTTTTTTTGGTCATTTGTCATTCCTAATCTATTACATGGGGGAGGGGGATTCGATCCCAGGACGCAGTGTGATGCGTCCAAGAGCTCTACCGCATGAGCTAGCCACCACTTGCAATTGGATAAGTAAGAAAAGAGAAAACTTAAAAGATAGGAATATTTATCACCTAGATGCACTTTTCTTATTTAACCACTCCAAATCAAGTAGGCACAGGGCTGGTCTAATATTTATGGGACCTAAAGCGAATTTTTTCAAATTGGGCCCTGAATCTCAATATAGCATAGTTAAAAACACTAAGGAAAACAAAAAAGCTTTCATAAATAAGTGATTATAGTCATTTGAAAGCATAATTACTATATGAACCGATAAAATTGGAGGCCCCAAAAATTAGTTAAAATTTGGGACCTAAAGCGGTGGCTTTATGGGCTTTAGTCCAAAGCCGGCTCTGGGTAGACATAAGTAATTTATTTATTTTTAGACAAATTTAAAATTCAAACATAGCAAGAAGGTACCAGGTATCTTCAAATTGTAGTATAATGGAAGACATATGTAAAAGATGTTAAAGGAAATAAGTATGCTAGCGGATGATGGGATTTGACTCACGGGATTTGTCGAGATGAGTTCAAACTGACTCGAACACCTGGTTTTAAAAAAAAAAGTGAAGGAAACAAAGGGAGCAAACAAAAAAACATATACTATAAGTAGCTCGGCCAAGGGTGTTCCCTCCTTGGGCCAAAGAATCAAAGATAGTGCCATAACCACATCATACCAAAATAATATTCTCGACGCATGTGGTGATGGACACATCAGAAAAAAAAACTACTTTTATAACCAACAAAAGATTTACAAAAATCTACGATAATGTTAAAAAATCTACTTTTATAACCAACAAGAAATTAGAAACCTTCCCTTTCAAATAAGAGGGACAGATAGGCAAGGGTGTAGCCATGAATTGACATTAGTGGAGGCACAATTCATGAAAAAATAATTATGAAAATGACCAAAACATGATATTAGGGGAATATTATTCCAAAAACATGGGCATGGTTTCTGAAATTCCCAATTCATGAGAAGAAATTTTTTAATTCCATATACATGGAATTTTAGAGGTTGATTTGTTTATATGAGCTCAGCCTTATTTGGGCTTTCTTATCCTCAGCTTAGCTGCCACTGGGATAGAGAAAAGTGGTGATTTTTTCTTTGAGAGCAGTGATGAATATACGTGTGTTACAATTGTAATGTTAATTTGATTTCTACTAGTTCTTTTTTCTTTTTTAGTTTAGCTTCAGGAGTGCCTATTTTGCTTTTTGTTGGTTGATATTGAACCCTGTGTATGATTGAGAACTTTGATGGGGGGATTTTGTACAATGTTCTTTGTATAATGTTTTTATTGAAGAGTGCAATGTTTTTATTGCAAGGTGTAAGGGTTTTTCATTTACAGTGCCACACTCTTGCATGCATGGTACAATTTTGAAAAAGATTTGATTTGACCTCATAATAGCAAGGCAAGTTGGACTAACGTAAGTGCAATGCTTTTATTGCAAGGTGCAAGGATTTTTATTTACAGTGTAATGTTCTTGCATGCACAGTTAAATTTTGAGATTGTCTGTCTAAAAAGATTTGATTTGATCTCACTCTTGCAAGGGAAGTTGGACTAACATGAGTGCAAGTCTTTTATTACAAAATGCAAGGGTTTTCATTTACAGTGCAATGTTGTTGCATGCACGGTGCAATTTTGAGATTGTCTGTCTAAAAAGATTTGATTTGATCTCACACTTGCAACGGAAGTTGGACTAACATGAGTGCAAGTCTTTTATTACAAAGTGCAAGGGTTTTCATTTACAGTGCAATGTTGTTGCCTACACAGTGCAATTTTGAGATTCTCCGTCCAAAAAAATTTGATTTGATCTCACATTGGCAAGGCAAGTAAGACTAATGTGAGTGCGATTCTTTTATTGCAAGGGGCAAGAGTTTTTCATTTACAGTGCAATGTTGTTGCATGACGGTGCAACTCTGGGCAGCTAATATTTCCCGGAACAATGGGAAGGGGGTGTGTGTGTTAGGGCTTCAAAAATTAGAAGGGTATTTTGGACCTGTAATTTGTTGGTACCATGTATGTGGAATTATTTTTTTCCTTGTCATGTTTTTAGTCATTTCCAAAAAACCATGCATGAAATTGGAATTAATACTTTTAAAAACCATGTTTTGGTGATTTTCCCAAAATTAATTCGCAATGCTAGAATAATAATATTAATTTTGCATATACAAATAATAAAAGAGCTAGCGTATGTATTATGAGATTCAATTACACAAAATATGAAAAGAAACCAATTTTGAATTGTCTCAGCAGATCAAGTCTAAGAGCAAATTTAACACATAATATCTAAATGTTACTAATACGTTATACATAGCAATCTTGTTCAATAAGAAAGCTTTTTTCAAATTTTATACATAAACCTTCGAATTCAAATTGGGCTGTGGGATCTATCGTGTGGGAGAAATAAAAAAGACTACGTCAAAATTGCACATAATTGTCATAGTATAATGCATATAACTCATAGTTTAGTTACTTTTTGAATATCATGCATTAGAGAGTTCCAATAATAAGTGGTTAATATTTTTTGTACTAGACATCTCATTTCACTAGTGGTGGACGTTTGAGTAATGCGTAAGAATTTGCCTGAGGAATAATAGCTAGGAACGGCCATCTAAGAGACAAAACTGTATCATAAAAATTAGAAAGGGAATAGTTAAAGAAATTAAGATAATTCATCAGGAAAATTACAAAAATTAAAAAAAAGAAATTCAGCCCCGGCCACCACTGGGCTCAATCTATCTCCGCCATTGCGGATAGGAAAGCTATTGTGAAAGCCAACGAACTTATTAATACTACAGTACATGAACATAAATGTATTTAAAACTGCTAGATGTACGTAAGTTTTTATCGTACATTCATGATATCTTGAACAACGGACGACTTACCGAGATTTGTGGCCAAATGTCAGTATCCCAATACTGCTGTCATGAATCTATCTGTGAGAAATTATCACTGATACAAAAGATGCTAAAACATGTGCCAACCTGTCTCAAGCAAATTCCAGTTGTCCCCATAGACTCCCTTTCATACATGTAAAAGATGATAAGCAATGTTACTTCCACTCTTTCATGGGGATAAGTTTCATATAATATTGATGTTCCCATTAGAATGCATATTTGCATAAACTTTTGAGTTCCTCAAGTCTTAAGATGCCAAAGTCCACAACAACTTTCACAGTTCCAACCTTAACCTTTCAGTTTCATGACAAACAGATAATTGAAACAGTACAGTATATGTATGGAACCACATCAATTTTGAGAGAGAGAGAGAGAGAGAGCGCCATACATCCATCCCTGCTCCAATGAACAATACATACACAGTAAAGACCGAAAAGGGAGACAACATGTATCCTTTGATACTAACCAAAACAAACCTAACCAAACCAAACCGAGCCTTATGTCCCAATTACTTGGGATTGGCTACATGAATCCTTTTTTCCCATTGAGTTCTATCAAGGGCTACATGTATCCTCTGATACTTGCCCAAAAAAAACATGTATCCATGGATACTAACGTATTTGAGCCAGAAAACATAAGAGATGAATAGGCACATCAAATACTGCCCAAGAATCCTACACCAAGAAATTTTGAAAGAAAAAACACAAGGGACACGAATAGGCACATCAAATGCTGCCCAATATTCCTATACAAGGAAATTCGATCCAGAAAAGCATCAGGAATATGAACAGGCACATTAATATTGCCCAAGATTCCTATATCAGTGTTCACCAGTAAATTTTGAGTCTCCATTTTCCTTTCTTTTTCGGCTACCCGGGATCCGCCCCGGGGCAAGGTCATAGTGGATCCTTTATTGCAAAATAAACTCATGGGTGTGCAAACCCCACTAGTAAGACCTAAGCAACAAGTGAGATAGAAAGGGAAAAAGGACTGAAGACTCTATGGCAGCTGCAACACACATTGAACACTTAAATCATCATACGCACATATTTAACTCAGATTTTAGTTTATTTCCTAACATAAAAACATTACCAAATCCGGTCATAAATGACTCTACTTTTAAGTTTTGGAAGATCTTGAAGCTACCTAATCCTAAAGGGTTTACCCTCGTGTGAAAGTTATGGAAGCTCTTGAACAGGATTCAATAGGGCATGCCACATTTACTTCATCCTTGGAATAGTTCTATCATCTATGAGTAGCTCAGATGACAACCAAAATAAAAGATGAGGAATATTTGAAGCGCTCAAAAGGGATTATTTGAGAGAAAGTCCCTATAGAATCCTGTCGAACATAAAGGATTCATATTGACAGATCTCATGCAGCAGAGAGAAATAACATCAAAGCCAAAGCAGATCAATTTAGTAACCATATAAACTTTCACATGCATAGCTAGTCCCGTACATTGGATTTTCATATAGATTCTATGGTAGTCATAATAATTGATGGATAAGTTCTATGATAATCATCATCTTGCAAAGGAAAATGAAAAAGATTGAGCCAATACCAGTTTTCTGTGTAGTTATGAGAAAGAATGAAACATCATCTGTCCTCAAAGTAGCAAACAATCTAGACCAGAAGATATTTGTATAAAATGTTGGTTGAGAGTCCTAGAGTAGTAAAACATGCAAAATCTATGGTGAATACATAATATTAATGACAGACATAATACAAGGTACTTACAAGTTTTGATCTATTTGTCATGTGTAAAGTTCTTTTCAGACAAAGGGTTTACTTCTCCGAGGAACACCAGCTAAATTAAAGAATTCTGACAAAGTCCTTTCTAATTGGCACATTTTTCTTTTTCTCTGGTGGCCTTGGGCCTAGAATGTTGACATCAATATTAGCACCGTAAATCTCAGCAGAATGGATTACTGAATCATAAGCCTTTGAAGAGAGGTTAAGGCCTTCATTTCGAGCCCCCAAATACAAATCATACGCAAGCATTGGTTTACCAACATTTGTGAGATTCTCAATCAGCATTTCGTAAGTGGCTTCGTTCGGTGAGATGCTTTGAGCTTTCATTTTGTGAAACCACTCGTGCGCAGTCCAACTCATGTTGTTCCGTGCACATGCACTGATAATTGCATTGTATGTGACGACAGTTATTTCGATCCCAGACAAAATCATTTTGCGGATAATTGAATCCACAATATTTATTTCCCCTTGTGCAGTGTAAATTGAGGCCATAATTGTATAGGCATACACATTCCGCTCAACTCCCAATTTAATCATATTTACCCAAACCTGTTGGGCCTCAACATAGTGTTGTCCTTTTTCAAGAGCACTGAGCAATTCACAATAAGATACAACTGTGGGATTTTCTCCTTGTTCCACCATTCTTTTGAATATCTGAACCGCAACACAAGTTTCTGAAGCCTTTGAACAAGCCACAAGAACTGCATTCCATACCGTACTTCCGGGTTTTAGACCTTTCTCTTCCATCTTGTTTAGCAACCTAACACCCCATTCCCAAAGCCCTCTTTTCCTAGTCTCAGTAAGAAGAATGTTGAAATGAGAAACAACCAGTTCATTGGACATGCAATTTGGTTCTGGCCCTTTGTCCAACAAGTCCTCATAAATCTCTAAAGCCGCCCACCACTCTTTAGCTTTTCCCATCAACCAAATCACATGGTTACAAACTGATAAGCTTATTTCGGAGTCCCTCTCCCTAATCCTACTATACAACTCTTTTGCAACAATGTAATGTTCTTCACAGGTACACGCCCACAACAAGCGCTCATGCTCTGATCTACCGGTTGGAAGCCCCACTCTATCCATCTCTATGAGCAGTTTCAAAACACTAGTGTTTAAGTTTTCACTCTTCACAAGCCATCCCCTCATCACTTGGTAGCAAACTTGAACAGTGAAATCCTCAAGCTTAGAAAACTCAGTTTCCCAATCTTCACGATCTTTTCCTATGTACCCATTTCGATATTTCTCTCGTAATTCAACATAGAACTTCAGAGCTCCAAACCCATCTTCCATTCTTTGATAAGCCACCAAAGCTGTAGAATAGGATGCTGGAGATGGAGATAAACCCTTCTTCTGTATCTCTTCAAAAAGATTAAGCGCATCGACTTCTTTCCGTTGTCTTAAGTAAATCCCCATCAAAATGTTGTAAGTTACTACATTAGGAATCACTCCTTCTGTGGACATTTCATTTACTACATTCTCCACTTCGTCAAATTGTTCAGACTCCTTCATCGCCCCCAAAAGACTGTTATATATAAAACTGTTAGGGCCACTAGAACCTTTACTGTGCCTTTTCTTTTCCTTCAGCCACTGAACAAGGGCCATGGCAGCTTCTAGTCTCTTTTCCTTTCCAAAAGCTCTGATTATTGTTGAGTACACTTGGAGAGGCAATTCACCCTTCTCCTTAAGTACCTCTTCCACATCTTCTGCGGTTCTAGCAAGCCTTAAACTCCCCCCAAGCAAGCGTACATCAATCCTTTCTTTATTCTTCTCTTCCGCTACTTTCTTTGTTTCACTACCCTTTTCTTTGTCACTTCTGTTAACTTCTTCATTTTCACTTCCGTTTTCATCCACATTATCACAATTACCATTCTTCCCTGAAACTCCACCCAATGAAACTGAATTTTCTCCAACAAGTTCATTCCCGATTGTTTGCCCCTCATGTATCAATGCTAATGCCACGGCCATCCGGATACGGCCTTCCTTCGGCTCAGAGAACAAATAAACTTGAAATCTAGAGCATTCATCGAAGACCCTATATTTGATATCCAATTGAGAGCTTCCCCAACAAGTCCCAGTCTTTCTACCCCGTAAACAGCTAGAAACCGATATAAGACCAGCCCTTCTATATTGACAACCATAGTAACCCAAATCCCATCTTTTTCTTCTTATTCTACTCGTACTTAAAAACCAAGAAGAACCCACTTGGGATCCTTCCATGTCCAATTTGGGTACTACCCTAAAGTCAATTTTAGAAGGCCAGATGCTCAAAGATTGCATTTTTTTCACCAAGAAAAATTTGAGGGAAGTTAGAAACTACTGGTAAAGATAGTAGGCATGATAGCTTTTTCTCCTCAAGATTGCATCAAGATTAACAAAAAGGAAGCTAAAGAAAATAGATTTTGAATTCGAATTCTGGCTATAACACTACAAAAGCATCATCGTACCTTCAACTTGAAGATTAGAGAAATGAAAGATGTGAACTTCTGAGGTCATGCTTGCTCCAAATTTGAAGGGATTTTGCAGATTTGAAATGGGTATGTGGAATTTGCTCTCAGCCATTCATCAATTGAAGAGGGTGGCGACTGGCGTGCCATATCAGATCACTGAAGTTAATCTCAATGACCCGACGTCGTATCTTTAAGTCATAAAAGCCAGGCTCAAGAGCCCAAAACGGATGTGAAGCTCGCCCAATGAAGTGTATGCGGGCCACATCTCACGGGCTTTTCACTAAGACATGATTAGGCCTAACTTTATTTAGATTTTATTCAAAATTGTTTTGCTTTGATTAGTTTTCCGTTTAATTAATTTACATTATTTATTCATCTTGACGAGAGTATTCAAAAAGAATTTAACAGTATGAACCGAATTTTAAAAAGACAAAGAATCAAAAGAAATCTGATTTTGTTTGATTATTTTGCCTTTGGTGAATTTTTTAAAAACTTTTAGTCATATATATATATATTTTTTATATTTCTCTTATCAAAACGAACAAAAAATTCAAAAGAACTCAAGGAAAAACTAGCAAAAGCTGAATGTGTAAAAACAAGAAGTTAAGCCTAATCAATCCTAAGTCGGGTCTAAATGAAGCTAGGCTTTCACTGTGTGGGCCAACGCCATCATTCGCCATTCCACTAGTGGCTCGGCTTGGTCTTGCTCCCGTCGTGGTGTAGCCCACCTATCTTTTTCGGCCTGCTTTTTCGTCATAGAATGCCTTCGTTATGTATGCCATATTCCATGGGCTTTTAACTAAGACATTCTTAGGCCTAACTTTGTTGTTCACAATTTTTTGCTTTGATTAGGCCTAACTTTGCAATTCACAATTTTTTGCTTTGATGTCCCTTGAATTGTATAGTCTTTACACTTTAGTAACTTGGTTCTAGGCTGTTGTGATCGGATGTTGTGTCCGTAACATTTTTGGTGAGAGCCTTTTGCACAACCTAAGGAACCGATATTTTTCTGATTTTGTGTGGGATATGAACTACTCCACAAATCTAAAAGGCTTGAGTGGTTTGTGGGCTTTTCAAACTAAAATATAGTAATAAACTAGAGGTCCTAGAGGCCCTGGGAAGCCCAAATTAATATGTTTGTCAAATTGAAGGGATTTTGCAGATTTGAAATGGGTAAACGAAATTTGCTCTCAGCCATTCATCAATTGAAGAGGGTGGCGAGCCGTATCAGATCACTGTAGTGAATCTCAATGACCCCACGTCGTATCTTTACGGCATAAAGCCCACCGGAGCTCAAGAGCCCAAAATGGATGTCGAAGCTCGCCCAATAATCTCATACGCCGATGAAGTGTACGCGGGCTATATTCCATAGGCTTTTCTCACTAAGACATGATTAGGCCTAAGGGTGGGTTTCCTTAACTCAAAGATCAGGAACAATAAATGTATGTGAGGACAATGATTTATTTCAAAATCCGTATTTAAGAGTTTTAGAAATTTTAGGAAATGGGAAATATCCCTAACTTTGTTATTAGATTATATTTATATCCACAATTGTTTTTCTTTGATTAGTTTTCCGTTAAATTTATTTGCATTATTTATTCATCTCGACGAGATTAATAAAAAAAGTATAAGAATATGAACCCAAAAAAAAAACTCAGAAAAGACAGAATCAAAAGAAATCTATTTGTTTTAGATTATTTTGCCTTTAGTGAATTTTTTTTAAAACTTTTAGTCATAAATTTTGTTTTTCACATTTTTCCTGTCGAAATAAACAAATAATTCAAAAAAATTTAACGAAAAAGTAGCAAAAGAAAAAATTTATTGAATGTAGACAAAAAAAAAACAAAAAGTTAAGCCGAACCAATCCTAAGTCGGGTCTAACAATGAAGCTAGGCTTACACTCAATATATGTGGGCCAACACTATATTTCGCCACTCCACTAGTGGCTCAGCTTGGTCTTACTCCCGTCGCCCACCTATCTTTATTGGCTTGACTTCTTCGTTATTTCATTAGATTATTTATCGATCTCGATGGGAGTAATTAGAGAAGTATAAAAGTATAAAACATATCTGCCAAAAAAAAAAGGCAAAAAAGACAAAGAATTCCAAGAAATCTGTTTGTTTTAGATTATTACTATTTTCTTTAGTGAATTAATCTTATGGTCCTGGTTTTTTACTTTTATATTTCTCTTGTCGGAACAAACAAATAATTCGAAAAACCTTAACAAAAAAAAATATTGAAAAAGACAAAAAGTTAAGCCAAATCAAACATATGTAAGGTCTAATAACAATGAAGCTTAGGCCTTCACAAGTATAAGTCGGTCAATTCTAATATTCTATCCTTCGCCGCTTAACTAGTGGCTCGGCTTGGTCGTGCTCCTTTTTTTTTTTTTTGACAAAAAAGCAAATCCCATACATAAAGAAACGTTATATATTGTCCATAGTTGTCTTTGTAAGATTATGGGCAGCGATTACAATAGATCTAACTACTTTCATAACTTTAACATAATCAAAACAAGTACATAAATGGCAGAAATCTAAGAGAGCAGGCTGAGTTAGAACTGGAGCATTCATTGGGTTGTTGAGACCTTTGACAAACTCCAAACTCCATACTATCGGTAGAGATGCGCACTTCCTTTAAATCCTTACCTTTAGCCCATTGCAAAGCCAAAATGTCTGCTCTGATTTCTACTAAAGTTGCAGAACTCGTTTTGTACTCCATCACCTGCTGAGCTTCCTCTGGATCTTGATCACTAATCTTCACCCAAGCAGCCACTCCTTATTGTACTCGAGTCCCAAGCCCCATCTGTCCTGCTCCCTTTGGCCGCCTATCTTGTCGGCTTGACTTCATCCACAATGCCTTGAGCAATCGTGCTACATACACACAATAATTGGCCATAACAACCAATCACAGCAGCATAGGATTAAGTCAGTAAAGTGCGAGGACAAATTAAAAGACCAAGTCATACAAATCAAGTCAATAACTTGTAAGAACCAAGTTATACAAATAAAAAGACCTCACAAAACCAGAATAAAGACCAAGTCAAAAAGAGCTCACAAAAAAAGACCAAATAACTTGGTCTTTTGAATTGCATGACTTGGTCTTTACGCTTTAATAACTTAGTCCTAGGCTTTTGCCATCGGATGTGGTGTCCCTAACATTTTTGGTAAGAAGCCTTTGGCACCAACCCAAGGAACCACAATTTTTCTGATTTTGTGTGGGCTGTGGACTTAAATGTAAAAGGATGTGGTTTTGGGGCTTTATAAACTAAAATCTAGTAACAAACTAGAGGCCCTGGGAAACCCAAACTAATTTGTTTGTCAAAAAGATACCCTCCTGCATAATAAAAAAAGGGTAAAAGTAGCTCCAGAAAACTCTTACCAAAACTACTCCGTACTAATTTTGCATGGACGCAAACAAGTCCAATTTTGATGATTGAATTCTTATTTGGTAGGACTTGAGTTTATGATTATTCTTTCAAAAAATTATTAATGACAAGTAGTACTTGTTTTGGTAAAATTTGTTACAAAAATAAGTCATCCCGTTATTAGTTTGCCGGAAACCAAATTCTTCAATGCCAAGGATATTTATAGCCCGAGCAACTGAATGGTTTTACATTGCCCATAATACGAAACATCACAGAAGCGGCACCACTACGATGGGGAGAATGAAACTAAATACAGATAGGGCTATGATGGGTCTGGCAACACAGCACCTGGAGGCCTCATTCGTGATTATGACGGAGTCGTTTTAGCAGGTTTCCAACGGAAGATCGGTAGATGTTCAGTCCTGGCAGCAGAACTATGGGTACTACAGGATGGGACTTCAACTAGCAAAGGACCTGAACTTCAGTCATTTGGAAGTAGGAGTAATATGGATGCGCAATCAATTCTCCGAGTTCTGGACAACACAAACACTGATAATTTACATCCTTTGAGCAGACTCATATAGTCATATGTGATTTCAGATACCATTTGGACGGGTTCGAGTCAGCGACAATTAGACATGGATTCCGAGAAGAAAAGAGAGGTGCTGATATCTTGGCAAAGGACGAGCTGAAGCACCCCTTGGGAATTAGATTCTTTAGTACTCCTATAGTTAATATTTCAATTGCAAGAAGACAATGTAGGGGCAAAATACCCCATATTATTTAGCTAATGATATTTCAGATCAAGTTTACCACAAAAAAAAAGGATCATTAGAGAGAAATGCCCCATAGAATTCTGTTGAACAAACATATTGCAAAATCTGCATCTAATGCAGCAGAGAGAAATAACATCAAAACCAAATCAGATGAATTTTAACCCTATAACAACTTTTCACATGAATAGCTAGTCCAGTTCATCGGATTTTCATCCAGATTCTATGGTAATCCTAATCATTTGATCAGTAAGTTCTATGATAATTGTCATCTTGCGAAGGAAAAATGAAAACAGATTTAGCAAATACCAGCTTTTTGTATAGTTTTGAAAAGGAAAAAAAATGAAACATCATCTGTCCTCAAAGCAATAAAATGTAGATTGAGAGTCCTTTAGTAGTAAAAACATGCAAAATCTATGGCAAATACAGCATGATAGAGATAATAAAAGTTACAGGTTTCGATCTATTTGTCGCCTGTAAAGTTCTTTTCGGACAAAGGGTTCAGTTGGGCGACGAACATCAGCTAAATTACAGAATTGTGCGAAGTTCTTTCTAATTGGCAAGCGTTTCTTTCCCTCCGGTGGCCTTGGGCCGAGAATGTCGACATCAATACTAGCACCGTAAATTTCAGATGAATAGATTACTGAATCATAAGCCTTTGAAGAGAGGCTTAGGCCTTCATTTCTAGCCCTCAAATACAAATCATACGCAAGCTTTGGTTTACCATCATTTGTGAGAGCCTCAATCAGCATTTCGTAAGTAATTTCGTTCGGCGAGATGCTTTGAGCTTTCATTTTGTGAAACCACTTGTAAGCAGTCCCACTCATGTTGTTCCATGCACATGCACTGATAATCGCATTGTATGTGACGACAGTTATTTCAATCCCAGACAAAATCATTTCGCGGATCATGGAATCCACAATATCCATTTTCCCTTGTGCAGTGTAAATTGAGACCATAATTGTATAGGCATACGCATTCGGCTTAACTTCCACTTTAGCCATATTTTCCCACACCTGTTGGGCCTCATCGTAGTGTTTTCCTTTTTCAAGAGCACTGAGCAACGCACCATAAGATAAAACTGTGGGTTTTTCTCCTTGTTCCACCATTCTTTTGAATATCTGAACTGCGGCAGAAGTTTCCGAAGCCTTTGAACAAGCCACAAGAACTGCATTCCATTGTGCACTTCCAGGTTTTAGCCCTTTCTCTTCCATCTTGTTTAGCAACCTAACGCCCCATTTCCAAAGCACTCTTTTCCTAGCCGCAGTAAGCAAAATGTCGAAATGAGAAACAACCAGTTCAATGGACATGCTATCTGGTTCTGGTCCTTTGTCCAACAAGTCCTCATAAATCTCTAGAGCCGCCCACCACTTTTTGGCTTTTCCCATCAACCAAATAACATGGTTACAAACTGATAAGCTTATTTCAGAGTTCCTCTCCCTAATCCTACTATACAACTCTTTTGCAACAATGTAATGTTCTTCACGGGTACACGCCCACATCAAGCGCTCATATTCTGATCTACCGGTTGGAAGCCCCACTCTATCCATCTCTGTGAGCAGTTTCAAAACATTAGAGTTTAAATTTCCACTCTTCAGAAGCCATCCCCTCATCACTTGGTAGCAAATTCGAACAGTGAAATCCTCAAGCTTAGAAAACTCAGTTTTCCAATCTTCATGAACGTTTCCTATGTACCCATTCTGATACTTATCTCTTAATTCAACATAGAACTTTAGAGCTCCAAACCCATCTTCCATTCTTCGATAAGCCAGCAAAGCTGTAGAATAGGACCCTGGAGATGGAGATAAACCCTTCTTTTGTATCTCTTCGAAAAGATTAAGCGCATCGACTTCTTTCCCTTGTCTTAAGTAAATCCCCATCAAAATGTTGTAAGTTACTACATTAGGAATCACTCCTTCTGTGGACATTTCATTTACTACATTCTCCACTTCCTCAAATTGTTCAGACTCCTTTATCACGCCCAGAAGATTGTTATATATAAAACGGTTAGGGCCAAGAGAACCTTTACTGTGCTTTTTCTTTTCCTTCAGCCACTGAACAAGAGCCATCGCAGATTCTAGTCCCTTTTCTTCCCCCAAAGCTCTGATTATGGTTGAGTATACTTTGAGAGGCAATTCACCCTTCTCCTTAAGTACCTGTTCCACATCTTCTACAGTTCTAGCAAGCCTTAAACTCCCCACAAGCAAGCATACATCAGTCCTTTCTTTTCTTCGGTAAACTACATCAATCCTTTCTTTCTTCTTCTCTTTCCCTACTTTCTTATTTTCACTACCCTTTTCTTTGTCACTTCCGTCAAGTTCTTCATTTTCACTTCCATTTTCATCCACATCATCACAATTACCATTCTTCCCTGAAACTCCATCCAATGAAACTGAACTTTCTCCAACAAGTTCATTTCCAATTGTTTGCCCCTCAAGTGTCAATGCTAATGCCAAAGCCCTCCGGACACGGCCTTCCTTCGGCTCAGAGAAGAAATACACTTGAAATCTCGAGCAACCATCGAAAACCCCATGTTTCATATCCAATTGAGAGCTCCCTAAACAAGTCCCACTCTTTCTACCCCGTAAACAGCCTGAAACCGATATTAGACCAGAACTTCTACATTGACAACCATAGTCACCAAAATCCCATCTTTTTTTTCTAATTCTACTTGTCCTTGGAAAACAAGATGAACCCACTTGGGATACTTCCATGTCCAATTTGGGTACTACCCTAAATTCAATTTTCGAAGGCCAGATGCTCAAAATCTGCATTTTTTCCTCGAGAAAAATTCGAGGGAAGTTAGAAAACTAACTCGTAAAGATAGTCAAGGCATGCTACCATTTTCTCCTCAAGATTGCATCAAGATTAACAAAAAGGAAGCAAAAGAAAATAGATGTTGAATTCGAATTCTAGGTAGTATAAGACTACAAAAGCATCATCGTACCTTCAACCCAGAGACTGGAGAGAAATGAAATAGTTGTGAACTTCTGATGGTGATTCTTGTTCCAAATTGAAAGGATTTTGCAGATTTGAAATGGATTTTTGGGTTTACGAGTCTCTCAAAATCTTTACTTCGCTTGCTTTGCTCTCAGCCCTTCATCAATCGAAGAGGCTAGCGTATCTTTACTCTTTACGGCGTTGCAGACATTAGAGCAAGCCCAACAATAACTTAGTAAATTAGGCAGTGTACAGTGCATATATCTATTATAACTTGACATTTTTTCTATCAACACTCCAACAACACTCCCTATTACCCTCCCTATTTTTAATAAAATATAATATATGGAGGAAAAGTAAGAGAGAGACAAGAGAGAGAATAAAAAAAGAAAAAAAAAAAAACAAAACAAGCAGGCAAAGAGAGGGAAGAAGAGAGAGAAAAAATAAAAAAATCGGTAGGGAGTGAATAGTACCTCCCTAAATGGGGGGATTTTAGGGAGGTACTATTCATTTTTGTATTTTAGGGAGAGGTTTAGGGAGTCTCTTGGAACTTAATTTTGAGGTTTGGCTCCCTAAAATAGGGATGAGAGCCAATTTAGGGAGTTTGTTGGGGTTACTCTTAGTGCAGTTAATCGCAATGATGCGACGTCGTATCTTTACTTTACGGCATAAAGCATTTCCGGATATAGAGCCCACAGGAGGAGTGCGGGCCATATTCCATGGGCTTGATAAGGCCTAATTTTGTTACTAGAATTTCTTTTCATTCACAATATTTTGCTTTGATTATTTTTTCATTACATTTCTTCATGTTATTTATTCATTTTGACAAGAGTAGTCAGAGAATTATAAGAGTACAAACCAAGCTTAAAGGAAACTCAGAAAAGACAAAGAATCCAAATAAATCTGTTTGTTCTGGATTATTTTTATCTTCATTGAATTTTTTTAAGGTTATAGTCCCAGGTTTTTTTTATTTTTTTTTATGACATGTCTCTTGTCGAAACAAAAAATCTTTGGACTTTAAAGTTAATGACCGAGAAAACTTCTAGTGGCCCTAAATGAATTGATAGCACCTGAGAAGTTTTGAAATTGAAATCTTAATTAACAGGAAGCAAACCCTAAGTTAAAAGGCTTTGACCATCACCCCAAAACTTGGTATTGACCACTTCTAATCACACCCATTAGTTGCAATAGGTAATAAAGATGTTCAAAGCATTCTTTTATTTTTCTTGTTCTTTGTGCACGGTGAAAACCAAAAAAATAAATCCACAATATCTTCTTTCTGGATATTGTGGAAAGAAGATATTGTAACATGCATGCTCCGTAATGTGTACAACCATTTACATTACTTAATCACTTTAAATTCTTCACCATTTATAATATGCATGCTCCGTAATCGTTTTCCATTAAACACTTGCGATACAATTAAACACACAGTGATAAAGAGACCAAGAAAAAGGGAACTACACAAAACAACATAAAATGTCCTTGTTTTTTTTTTTTTCTAAATTTCTCTTCATTTTAGCTTTCTCTTCATTAGATTTTGAGTAGAATTCAAGATTTTGTCGGCAATTTGATAAAGTTGATTGATTATGCAAACAACATGTAGTGGAGAGATTGACTAACCCTGGTGGTAATTGTCACGTTTTTTTTTTTCTTCCCTTTTGTTCTTAATTTTAACTGATTTGGGCAAAGTGGGCAGGAGAGGAAATAGGAAGTTGGTCGTAGGTTGTGTGGAAGTTGTTCCACGTGTTTTTTTTGTAAATGAAAAATAATTGAAAATTTTAGAAAATTAAGATTTGTGGTTTGAAAGTTTTTGTAGACAAAATAAATTTCTATAAAGTATTGATTGATCGATTGATTCGACTCATATGTCGATGCTAGTGCCAATTGCCCACGGGAAGTGTAATTATAAGGAGTAGGTTTTTTTTACAAAGTGGAATATGATACCCCGTCACCTGCCAAGAAATATTGTCCCATCACGCCACACTATTATCTCTTTGGGACCCCACCACCCTATGTTAGGACCAAAGTTAAGGTCCCATTGCGTGCGAATGGTGTTAAGAATATGTTTACTCCTGATAAACGACTATAAAGACTTGATCATACAACCAAGTTCAATTTTCTATTCGCTCGTCTGTGTAATTATATAGCATTAGTAGCATATTTTGTTGGGAAATGATTTTCACACTCCCCTTTTATCCCCAAACACTCTCTTTTGGTTTTTATGCACCTTGAAATTACCCAATTACCCTTACCTTATGAGTCACTTTTTCTATATGAAGGGCATTTTGGTAATTTCAAGATGAATAAAAACAAAAAAGGAGTGTTTGAGGATAAAAGGGGGGTGCGAAAATCATTTCCCATTTTGTTTTGTCTTCTAGTAATTTTTAGCCCGACCAACTTTTGTGTATGCAACTCTCTTGGTTTCCCACCGATGAGATTATGTCCATTCTGGGTTGTCAATGAAACCTTTAGAATCCCTTCTCTAGTTCTCTTCATCTTCCTTTGTGTTAATACCAGAATTTCAATAAAAACCGAGATGTATGTAAGTTAATCCAAATACCCGATTACATGTATACGAACTATTATATGCTACCTTTGATATGGAGATTTTTTTCTCGGCAAAAGTCCGTATTGTTAATTGTGATTAGTGAGTTTATTTCTTGGCGAAAGTCCGTATTGTTAATTGGTGAGTTACGGAGTATAAAGTCCGTATTGTTAATTGTGATTAGTGAGTTTATTTCTTGGCGAAAGTTCATATTGTTAATTGGTGAGTTACGGAGTATCGTTTTTTTTTTCTCGACGAAAGTCCGTATTTTTTTTTTCTGGGCAAAAGTTTGTGTTGGTAATTTCTTTCTCGGCGAAAGTCCGCATTGATGTAACGTAAGTTAGTCCACGTGTGTAAGTGTAAACTTTGTTGGGAACAGTACAATTTGAAGTGTGGCATAAAGATTGTTAGATTTCTTGGACGGGAAACATGTGCAACTCATACGCACACAAAAAGGATTCAGGTAAAGACTCGATCATGCCGAATGCGATCACTACAACAAAAGTCGGTTTCTATAGCATGCCAAAAATGCTACAGAAAGGTATATATAGCATTTCGGCAAATGCTATGGTAGCCAGTGCTATAAAAGGGTGAAACTTTCCATAGCATTTTTAACCTGCTATATTTAGTACATCAAAGATAACATTTTATACCTGCTATAATTTTACATGTTTCCATAGCATTTCTTGATTGCTATTATTTGTCTACATTTAATAACATTTTTAAAACGCTACTAACTGCATATTTTCTATAGCATTTTTTACTTGCTATTTATGTTTCACCTTTCATTGCATTCTTTAAATGCTCTGTACCACAATATTTTCTAGTGAAATTTTTGTGCTTATTCTAGTAACCTGAATTCAATCCC